>JACXGI010014459.1:0-19020 GCA_016801175.1 Esox masquinongy | reverse complement strand
TATCTCACTCATATATGGTAGGAACCGCTCCCTGAACCATAAAATTTAGGGTAGGGGGCTCATGCTATAAGAACTGTGTGTGCTGTGATTGTGTCAGACTCTGTTGGACTGAATGCCACACTGTCTCCAGATATATCTGTATGAATAAAGATAATTGCCGGCACTGCGATTTTGTCTCCTCTTAATCTCTTCTCATTAAGCAACCCGGGGAAGTACTTTAGGTCGGTATTTCAACAAGACTTAAGAAATATATGCATCAGGTGCCCCCTACTGACTAATCTATTGTTTCAGTGATTGTAACCTAAACTAGGTGACAGGTGTATGTCAAGACTGAGTCAAGGTTCCCTTTGTCCATCACTGTAAAGTCTTAGTAAGCCGACAGGAGTGCGAAAAATAAAATTACGCATCTGCTCCAACAGAAGACGACACAGTCAGTCAGAAGAGTGTGACAAAAAGGAGAACATTTGAAGATTATGTACAAGGTAACTTATTCTGGCCTATTCGAGGACATGCATTGAGCAGGAAGTATTTGTTATTTGATAAATTATTATAATTGTGACAAATGATAAAACTTGATTTCTCAACATATTTACAGGATCAGATTTATCAGCAGAAAAGGATGAGGCATTGCCAAACAAGAAAAGGGGTGAGTACTGTTTATTTATTATGCTTAATGCCAGTAAGATTAAGTTGGGTGCATTATACTGTGTATTGGTATGAATTCATCATTATTTTACTGTGGTTAATTTCATTGTGCATGTTCCTGTCGATAAGAGGATACAGTGGTACTTCCGGGTCCACCGCCAAAGGTTAAGCTCCCCTCACATAGGGGTGAGTAAAATGTAGTTAGCTGGGCTGGTCCAGTAATATAATTCAGTCATCAAACTTTAGGCAATCGTAGGCAATATTTGAGTTTTTCTGTCATTTATTTGCTGTATTGCTTCTGGTTTTGGAATTTCTTTAGCACCCACAGGACAAAGTGCAACGCAGGTCCAGATACCTGCACACCCAGAACTGGCTAACAATAAACAATCAGATAGTCCTGCATCTTCAGACAATAATTTAATACTTTTATTTTTTCTACTTTACTTCCTCACAATGAGAACTCAATATAAAATATTTTAGGGTGTGGGCTCAAAACAAACTATTTTAACCTTCCTTTTTCAGTTTCTGTATGTTCTCGTCCAACACCACACCACTGTTCATCCACAAGGTTTGAGTGTTTAGTTCAGTGTCAGCCAGTAAGTTTTTTTTTTTTTTAACACGTCCATGTTTTTTAGGATTCTGGGAGTTCTCACAACTTTGCCAATACATCACAGTCCTGAGGCAGAGATGCATTGGCATCTTCATCCAGTGCGTCCATGATTAGTTCGATTTCAAGTCTTGACAGTAATTCCCCTCGCAGTTGAAGAAACAGCACAATCTTTAAAACCAATATCATAAGCTTATCCACTTTTTCTTCAGGATCTAGGCATTCTGGCACACCTCTGCATAGCATTACCATGACATCACAGTCCGGGAATACAGAAGTGTGGTCATCCTCATTCAGTGAGTCCATGATCAATTGCATTGTTCATAGTTGGCATTTCTCCTACCTCACTTATTGTCTATTATTCCACTCACAATTGCGGGAGGAGCAGTGTTTAGAAACTATTTCATGAGTGTTGCTGCTGTTTTTGTAATTTTTCTTCAGGATTTAGATGTTCTCGCACACGTCAGCGTAGCATTACCATGAATTCACAGTCCCACGACAGGGGCTTATTCCCTGTCTCAAGCTAGTACGTCCATGGTCAATTCTGATTATTGTATCATAATTATTTCTGATTTATAAAGTACTTGACAATAGGGATGGGACAATAGACGATTTTAGTACTAATCGCGATGGAAAATACTCACAATTATGAAATCGTAGAGAAATTCCATAATCGGGATAACTGTAAATCAGGATAATCTTCACGAGTGACTTGAAAAAGTTTTGCCAGTCGCTGAAGTTTCCCTAACTGCTTGTTTTATTTTACAAGTGGAGCGCACATCTCATCTCACGTTGTACTACGACCATTAAACATCCGCTGCAATAGGAAAGCGTTAACAATTAGCCTACAATATAAAAAAAATTATAATTAGAAGAGATATATGTATAATAATGTATATCCTATTCATATTTTCTACAATTTGAAATTTGTTAACAGTTTTTTTTCTGCATGCATCTCAATTTTTAATTTTTACTCATTGCCTGCTCTGTTCACACTCCTCTTCTCGCTTAGAAAAGGAAAAGAGTGAATTGAGAAAGATGATTTTGTAGATGTTTGGCCAGGACCTTACCCTGTGATTTTGCTTCCATTTTCTGTATGTATTCTCAGGCTCTTCACCAACATACTAATGGCTTATTTTAACATGAAGGGACATGGGGAAGAAAGTGAAAAAACCTTCCAGGACACAGTTGTTTACTCTGGTAAAAGGTAACTGCATTTTTCATATTTATATTGACATGAACATGAGAATATCTAAATTGCTTACCAATTTTCTTTCTGTTGGGCAAGTATGCAAATTCCATGCAATTTTAAATTGCGCAAATATAAATACAATGTGTAGTAGGAGCTTATGATGTAAGACCAATGGTTTATTCATGCACCATTTTAAGTATATTTTTTGTGTTGCAGCTGCAGTAACCTACGACAGCGTTCCTGTACACAGCTCCAACACCATCGTCAAGTTCGCAGACGACACCATGGCGTTGGGCTCGATCAGTCACAATGACGAGTCAGCCTACAGGGAGGAGGTCAAGTTCCTGGCCGCATGGTGCGCTGAAAACAATCTGGCCCTCAACGAAAAGAAAACCAAGGAGCTCATTGTGGATTACAGGAAGTCTAAAGGCTGCAGTCACGCCCCAGTTCTCATCAATGGCACCGATGTGGAGCGTGTGTCCATCTTCAAATTCCTGGGTGTCCACATCTCTGAGGACTTCTCCTGGTCCCTCAACAGCGCCTGTACTTTTTGAGGAGGCTGAAGAAGGCCCACCTGTCTTCCAAGATTCTTGTGAACTTTTATCGCTGCAAAATTGAGAGCATTCTGACTATCTGTTCCACAGTGTGGTTTGGTGTTTGCTCCGTAGCCGACCAGAAGGCCATACAACGGATGGTGAAAACCGCCCAGCACATCACTGGTATCCAGCTCCCAGCCATCGTAGACCTCCAGCACAAGCGGTATCTGCGTAGGGCGCGCAGCATCATCAGAGACCCTTTACATCCATGCCACAAACTGTTTGCCCTCCTACCATCAGGCAGGTAGTCTAGGTCTCTTTGTTCCCACACCAGCAGGCTCAGGAACAGTTTCTTTCCATCTACTGTAACCCTGCCGAACTCTATGACCCATCACTAACCATACCCACCCACCCACCGCTTAGTACTGCCTTTCAGGGCTGTTGTTGCACTACTCCCTCTGTACTACTGGACTCTGACATTGCTTTGCAAAGTCTGATAAGGAGGTTTTCAGTTGAGGTTCTCAGGAATCTCATTGCTGCATTTCAGTCACACATGCTACCTCACACCTCTAATTTGCCTCGATTGCCATTTGTACTTACATTTCACATCTATTCATCCCACTTGTGACGTACATTATACTTGTTCATTTTCTGCCCCCCTCTATTTGGGTTTGCTGCACATTTAAAATTGTCATTTGTACTGCATTTGCCTTCATTGCACATCTATTCATCTATACATCCCACTTGTAACATACATTATCCTTAATACTTGTATAGTTTCTGCCCTCTTCTATTTGCACTTCTGGTTACACGCTAACTGCGTTTCGTACTGTACTTGTACTTGTTCAATGACAAAGTTGAATCTAATCTAATGCAGTGGAGTAAAACTGCCAAGGAACATGAGATCAAGGCTGCTATGGCTGAGACACTGAAACATGCTCCGGAGAGAGCTGAAGGTGGAGGCCACAAATTAATTCCAAAATGAAGAACATTCAGCCCTGAATATGGTGTGCCCTGCAGCTTGATCAGTTCAGACTGGAACATAATAGTGGAAATAATAGGCAAACTTATGGACTGTGACTGTAGGCCTCACCCGTAGACTTAAGTGTTTATTGCAGTAAAAAATTTTATTGAAATGTCGATTTTGTGTTCTAATGGGAACTAAAGTGGAGAAATATGATTAGAATTATTTCAGATCTTGATATAATGGAATGGGAAAATGTTTATTTGTAACTACTAAAATCTGATGAAGTAGTAAAATAAGTTGGTAATAAAGCTTTTCTTAGTGAACTTTTTTAAACTGTTTAATTCAAATGTTGATCTAAAATGTTCTTTGGCATGTTCATATGTTGTGACTTGATTAGCAAGAATGTAGAGACATTGAAAATTGAACCCATGTTTCAGTGTTGAAAAGACGGTCAAATTGGACGTCTTTTTAATTTTCATTTTCAACCTTTAGTAGACGTAGAGTAAACTTTGAAGATCAACCTGTTTTCAATGTGGAAAAGACGGACAAATTTGACATCTTTTCAATTTTCATTTTCAACCTTCAGTGGACGTAATATAAACGTTTATGATTAACGTCTTTTCAACGTCTAATAGATGACTTTTTGCTCACTGGGCTACTACTGTAAACATTTGTACAGAACTTTAGATTGAACACAAGTAGCTAGTCATGTATTAAAATAAGTCATTGAATAAATGCATACACACAGTATGTAATTAATCCTTAAGTAGGATGAAACAGGCTTCCATGGAAGGCACTAATTTGCAATGGTTGTTGTATAGCCTGTTGGATAAGGTATTATAAGCCATTGGCTTACTTGTGTTCTCCTTTGTCTGAAGCGTGTATTCATCTATTCACAACTAGAATATTGCTGGGTCCAGTGCAGACAGCCCACTAGAACCAAAGTGTTAGACGGCCTTTGAATTCCAATGGGCAGGCACGTTTATCCTACAAATCAACATAGAATAGTAACTTCAGCACGAGGGATGGAAAAAAAATATTTTTTGGAACAGAAGCGTTCAATTTGCAGTGGTCTCTTAATTTTAACCCTTCTGTTCCTTACTCAAAACCTTCCTTTTCAACTTTTTTGGTAAAGTAAAGAAAAAGGTGCAGTGGTCTCTTAATTTTTTCCGGAGCTGTACAAACAGATCTCTAATAGTCACAGGTGCAGATCATCATCTACAATCAAGAAAAGGAGGAGACATACATACATGATCACACAAGTCATTGACGTCACCTATACATACACACATATAAATACTCAGAATAATGGAACTTGGTGGAATGATGGAATTATGCATATAACTAAGTTGAGGAAACATGGAATGTAATATTGGCCAGTAGAATAACACTAACATTCATACATCCACGCTCACATAATTACTCCCTCCTTAAAGAGACCAAGAAGGTAGGTAGGCTATGAAGGCCTCCCTTCACATGTTGACTAGAAAGTTGTCTTCCGGTAAAGAAAAAAAACAGATCAATTTTATATTGCATGATCCCTGGTCTGTTAAAGTCGAATTTTACGATATAGAAATTGTCCAAAACAATTTCCATACATTACATTTTTTATATCTCCTCAAAGAAAATGTGAACATCATACATTTCCATAAAAATGGTGGTGGGCTTGTTGAAAGGATATATTTAACAGCAAAACACTGTTGTTTTCCAGTGCATTAAAATGTTGAACTTGAGATGATTTATTTCTAATTGGGGGAAGTAGCTAGCCCGGGTGAGCTTCAAACAGACCTGGACAGCAATAGGAATCTAATTAAATTGAGCATCAATTTGGAATCGAATCCTAACCCCAAAAATTGACATGGAATCAAATCGCGAGGTCCCTAAAGATTCTCACCCCTTCTGTATATACTATAGCTCACTAATCAGATGCTAAAAGGAACAATGTCATCCAAATCTCTGTCCCTTTCTTATATGTATATTTCTACAATTTCATGGGCTCTGGTAGTAAAATAATAAACAAAGGTGCAGATTTCACTAATGTTCTGTAGTGAAAATTAGTTGGCATTTGTCTCACATTTATTAGCGTGTGTGTTTGCATGAATGCGTGTGTCTCCAGCTTGCTTGTGTGTGTTTGCCTGTTTGCTTGCGTGCAGGTCTCTAGGGTTATTTTAATTGCTTCTCTTTTTAAAGGTCACGACTGCATCATAAATGGCATTGTCTGCCGTACCTAATTACACTACCCTTGACAAGAGCCTTGTGTGCCCTGGTCAAAAGAGGACTCCAAAGGGAATAGTGTGCCAATTAGGGCATATGGTATGATTCACCTTCTCCTTAAGTCCAACCTCCTCTTTCCATGAAAACACACAAACAGATGAATGCATGCACACACACAAACAAACAAATACTCATTCAATCATACCTGCCTGCAATAATGTTAGTAATTTTGAATGCTGTATCATTTCCCCACAAGCCATCTGCATTTTTATAATAACATTTATTAATTTTACGTATTGTCTTTGTAAACTGCTTATTATTAAACTGCTTAGTATACAAAAATACATATCAAAGTGGACAAAAAATATAATCGTTTTTGCTAACACAATTTCTGAGGGAACAAGATACTATTTGAGGGAACCAAATACTTTTTAACTGCTTACACAATTTTTTATGAATGTAAACAAAATTTTCTTACAACAAAAAAAATCCTTCTCAAAACAAACTTTGTCCGGGGTCTTCCGGTTTTCGCTCGTCACGTGAGGCTGCGAAGTTCTGAGCTCTACCAACAACTTGAATATATACAGTAATTTTAGTGGTTGAAATACTTAATTTTGTGCTTATCTTATTTGTATAGCATCGTGATACATTTGTTGAATAGTTTGGGCGGAAAGATACAGTTTATACGCAGTACGCTTGTCCCTTAATCATGGCTAGGGAAAGTTGATACACTTTCCCTAGCCTCTGTGGAGAAGATTATGACGGCGATTGAAACATTGAGTATGAAAATGGACGATCAAACAGCTGCTGTCCGTCAAAGAAATATCCTCCATCCTTGAAGAACTACCTACGACTGTCATCTCACTACAGACCGCTAATTTGTAAAATACAAAGCATATTGATGATTTAGAACATTCTGCTACGGAATGGAGCTCGTCAGTCATGGTCCTGGAAGCTACAGTGTCTACAAGCAGAGGTAAGCAAGCTGGAAAAATGCTTGGATTTGGAAGGGCGAAGCCGTCGTCAGAATATCCGACTAGTTGGCATAGAGGAAGGTGATGAGGGGAGTAACCGCTATAGTTCTGTTCTGATGTGCTGAAGGAAATATTGGATCTTGGGGATTCTCCACGTTTAGACCGCGGACATCGAACATTAGCACCCAAACCAAGAGAGGGAGAGAGGCCCTGGCCGTTTGTAATTCGAGTGCACCTTGGAGACCACATTCTCCAACTTTCGAATCAAAAGAAGCAACTATATTACAATGGCACACGCGTATACATATTTCCTGAATTTACACCAGAGTTTGCCAAGAGGCAAGCAGTTTTTACCGATATGAAGTGGCTGCTTAAAGATATTCCTGATGTCAAATTCGATCTCCGCTTTCCAGCCAAACTTAGGATCACTTTTAAGGGGAAGGAATAATAATTCGAAGACCCCGAGCTGGCCATGTCTTACGTAAAAAAGAACATTCCATCAGCTCAGTAACCATGTTCAGGTGACTCCTACGAATAACGATATCCAGTAGATGGAGCCGATTACTGTTGTGGTGGCTGTGTTGCAGGCCTGAACTCACTTTAATATCTTTACTATATTAGGTCCACAAGGTCGTTTTTTGTTATTTTTTCTTTATTTATTGTATTTTTTATCATTACTACTTTGTAACATTGTTAGATATATTCTATTACTTAGTAACACAAGTATATATTTTATTTATTTACTTTTCTCCTTTCAGTCTTGATCAGAAGAGAACAGTAGGCAAATTGGATTCAAAATGTAATAGCTAAAGTAAAGGAGACTTATTGGAAGTTAAGGAGACTCCTTTCAGTCTCTCCTTTCTCTGTTATATTTTGCAAATATTTCCCAATATTGCTTGCACTGCTTTGGTGTTGCTGTGCCAGTTAATTTGTTGTATATGAAAGGAGGTGTGTGTATTGTGGGTACACTCGAGTTTACCATACTGTCATGCTGTTTTCATTGCACTTGGTATTTTGCACCACTTATCCACCTTTTATTGTTGTTGTCTGGGGAGCTTTGTGTTGGTTTAGCTAGAAACCCAAGTTAGTGAAGATGGGCAACCTGCCCTGGGGATTTATGCACTTTGTTTGGGGAAGTGCTCGGGGGTGGGGGGTAACTATTCCCCCTTTTAGTTTTTTTCTTTTGTCTGTTTTTTCCCGGACCGCGTAAGCGGAGTGACTGACTGACTGACTACTGTCAGTCAGTCAGGTCCCATGTTCGAATCTCATCTCAGTTAAAACATATTATGCATTAGGATTTGTTCCGGATAGACAAAAACTTTGCTGGCTACAACCTTCAGTAGCTACGTTATAATAAGCCTAAACTAAAATTGTTTACGGTTATATTGCGACTATTTCTTGTGGGTTTTCAAGTACGCATCCTTGCATGCTTTTTGGGGTAATATAGTCTAGATCACAAAAGTCAGTTATTGTCACCTATATTGATAGTTATTGTATCAATGTCATTCATGAATGAAAGAAAAACAGAAGTTGTGCCATGAAATGAAGTAGCTTTGGCAGTGTATTCATCTTCAGTCTCACTAGCAATTGCTCAATTCTTATGACTACTCCATAATAGTCATAAGAAGGGCCTCCCTCAAACCCTACATCAGGCATCAATATCTCTATTATTGAAAAAAGGCAAGGACCCTCTTAATTGCTCCTCCTACCATCCAATAAGTCTCCTTAACTTTAGCTATTACGTTTTGAATCCAATTTGCCTACTGTTCTCTTTTGATCAAACAGGTTTTATTAAAAATAGACACTTTTTTTAATGTTAGGCATTTATTTAATATTCTTTACACTTCATCTTCTTCGCAGCATTCAGAGGAACTTTTGTCCTTGGATGCAGAGAAAGCCATTGATCGTGTGGAATGGGACTATTTATTTAATGTCTTAAACCGGTTTGGTTTCGGTGGTACCTTTGTTTCCTGGGTCAGATTGTTGTACACTTCTCCCTTAGCCTCAGTTAGAACTAATGATACATGCTTGCCATACTTTCCTCTTCACAGCGTGGGACTAGACAAGGGGGCCCCGTATCCCTGTTGCTTTTTACGTTGGTTATGAAGCCCCAGGCAATATTTATTCGGAAATGTACACTTCTCCCTTAGCCTCAGTTAGAACTAATGATACATGCTTGCCATACTTTCCTCTTCACAGCGTGGGACTAGACAAGGGGGCCCCTTATCCCTGTTGCTTTTTGCGTTGGTTATGAAGCCCCAGGCAATATTTATTCGGAAATGTACAGATATCAAAGGTATGGTCAAAGCAAAGCAGGTACATAAAATCTCATTGTATGCAGACAATGGCCTTCTGCATGTATCTGACCCTCTTTCGTCAATTCCACATTCTTAACACTCCTGACAAATTTGGTAGATTTTCAGGTTATAAACTCAACCTTGATAAAAGTGAACTCTTGCCGATTACTGCTGTTGCCAGTTAGATCCCCTTTCATTCACTACCCTTTAAAACAATAAATGCTGAATTTAGTTATCTTGCCATATTAGTTACGAAATCTCACTCACCTGCTGAAGGCCAATTTTGCTCCGCTTCTGGAACGTACTTGTAGCAAATTAATTTATTATTATATCCTTATTTATTCATTATTCTGTTAGAAGGGTTTTGTACTCTGTATACTTGATTAATTACATATACTGAAAGACTTGTCTCTCTCTCTGTCTCCAACTTATAAAGCCAGTGTCTTGTGTTCAGGGGCAGTGATGAATGGAATGTCGGCTGAGCAGGGCCTTGGCTCCTTTTAGCAGTAAGAGAAACAGGCCTCTGCCTGTGCCATAAAACTGCCATAAGAAACTGTTCTCTAGGAGGAAGCTCTTGAACAGGAGGGGGTTATTATTACTTACATCCTACAGGTGAACAGAGCTCTATTCCTTATTGGGAAGAGCATAGTTAACCAAAGTCCCCATATAGTAACTGTCCAGATTGATATACCTCAGCCTTTGACCGGGTTGAAAAAAACTTGAAATAATCAACTGTTATACGAACGACTCTAAGAAGTTTTTATTCTGATAAATCGTGAACATTTTCCATCTTCCACATACACAACAAGGTCTTAATCTTTGGTCCACCATACCCCTATTGCTAGCTGGGCAAATCAACACGATCAAAATGAATGTTCTTCCAAAATTCTTATATTTATTTCAATGCATTCCACTCATCCTTACAACAGCTTTATTTCATTTCTTTGGGGTAATAAAACACGTTCCGTCACGTTCCGTCGTAGTTAAGTAGGAGTCAGACGCAGGGGGATAGCTTCCTTCCATTTATTTTGTAGTCCAAGCAAGATTAAGAATGGCCAAACAGGCAATTACAAAATAACCGGGCAACAGTGAACCCAGTGAACTTAGGCTAGAACCAAAACAGGTTCGTTTGGCAGGACTAGTTGGCTGGCTATGCACAGGCTCCGAAACAGCCTAAAAACAGAACGATACAACAAACAATAACCCACAAAACCCCAACCTAAACAACAGACAGATATACACCTACACTAATGACATAATAATCATCTGTTCCCAGCCTCCCTCTCCGACAATACCTTTGATTATTGGTTGGGAAAGGGAATTTTGAATATTAGGTTGCTGTATAAAGAAGAATTTTTTGTCTTTTGAACAAATTAAGCATGAATTCGCTCTACCGGCACATCATTTTTTCCGTTATTTACAAGTCAGACTTTTTGTGCAAAATCAGTTCACTCAATTTCCTTCCCTGCCTCTAAAAACACCTCTTGATCTGATCCTAGAAACCAACGCAGAGGTTAAAGGTATAATATCAAGGGTCTATACGGCCATTTTTGATACAGAAGACTCGTCACTTTCAATGAGAAAGGGACATTCGGAAAAGGATTTGGAAACGACCACATCAGAACATCTATGGTCTAAAATACCTCAAAGAATTCTTCATCTTTTTGTGCAAGGCATGGCCTTATTCAGTTTAAGATTGTACACCGGCTTCACATGTCTAAGGTTACACTTTCAAAATTTTTCCCTGGGGTTAATCCTATTTGTGACAGGTGCAAACAAGCCCAGCCAGTCTTTATCGCACATTTTGGTCATGTCTGAGCATGATGGGTTCTGGTCCTCTATATTTGAGGTCTACTCAGAAATCACAGGCCAACTAATTCAACCCTGCCCTTTTCTTGGACTCTTTCATGTACAGCCAGGGGACCTACAAAAGGCACAATTAAATTGCATATCCTACTCAAGCCTCTTAGCAAGGCGTCTTATTCTTTTAAAATGGAAAAGTGACCGCACCCCCTCATTCATTATGTTTTTCTCATGCTTGTAGTCCTTTTGTATTATGTATGTGAATTATTCAATTGTTGTGAATTTTGAAAATGTTCAATAAAAACACTTTGGAGAAAGAAAAAAATAACTTGTCCTGAGATGCCATACAAAAGCATGCAATGAAATGGTACTGAATGGAATTGAAAGCACTATTATTAACAGGTATATTGCAGAGCCCCTGAGGTGACATGAAGAAGAAAAAAATTTGAGGCCTCTAAATAATTATTTTAAGGGAAAGATCAATATCTTTACTGTACATTATGCAATTCGTTGAGAACAAACAAAAATGTAACAACGGTCAATGGAAACCAAAATGACAAACCGATTGAGGGCTGGATTCAGACTCACACCAAAGTAAACAATTGAAATCACAACCTGTTCCAACTTGTGTGAATTTCATCACGGCAATTCGTAATGTGACTCAGTAGTGTGTATGGATCCCACGTGCTGGTATGCACTCCCGACAATGTCTGGGCATGCTCCTGATGAGACGGCGGATGGTGTCCTGGGGGATCTCCTAGACCTGGATCAGGGCATCAGTGAGCTCCTGGACTGTCTGTGGCGCTACTTGGCGGCGTCGGATGCACTGATACAAAATGTCCCAGAGGTTCTCAGTTGGATTCAGTTCTGGGGAATGTGAGGGCCAGTCAGTGGCATCAATGTCTTTGTCAACCAGGGACTGCCTACACACTCTGGCCACATGAGGCCGGGCATTGTCCTGCACCAGGAGGAACCCAGGGCACACTGCACCAGTGTAAGGTCTGAAGAGTTCATCCCAGTACAGCAGTCAGGGTACCGTTCGCTAGCACATGGAGGTCTGTGCGACCCTCCAAGGAAATGCCTCCCCAGACCATCACTGACCCACTGCCAAACCGGTCATGCTGGATGTTGTTGCAGGCAGCATTACGTTCACCAAGGCGTCTACAGACTCTTTCACGTCTGTCACATGCTCAGTGTGAACCTGCTTTCATCTGTGGAGAGAATGGGGCACCAATGGCGGACCTGCCAATTCTGGTGTTCTCTGGCGAATGCCAATTGAGCTGCACGGTGCTGGGCTGTGAGCACAGGTCCCACTAGAGGATGTCGGGCCCTCATGCCACCCTCTTGGAGTCTGTTTCTGACAGTTTGGTCTGAAACATGCACACCAGTAGTCCACTGGAGGTCATTTTGTAGGGCTCTGGCAGTGCTCCTGTTCAAAGGAGCAGATACCGGTCGTGCTGCTGGGTTGATGCCCTTCTATGGCCCTGCCCAGCTCTCCTCCTGTAATGGCCCGTCTCCTGGTATCTCCTCCACGCACTTGAGACTGTACTGGGAGACACAGCAAACCTTGCAATGGCACATATGGATGTGCCATCCTGGAGAAGTTGGACTACCTGTGCAACCTGAATGGGCTGCAGGTAATGCCTCATGCTACCAGTAGTCACAAGGACACTAGCAAAACTAAAACTAGAGAAGAATCAGTCAGGAAGGATAAGGAGAGAGCAATTGTCTGTGGCCACCACCTGCAAAACCATTCCCTTTTTGGGGCTTGTCTTGCTGTTGCCTCTCCAGTGCATCTGCTGTCACTTTTATTTGGACCAAAACAGGTGACATTAATTCACAATCGCTTATTTTGTTTCTTCAAAATAGTATTTTGAGGCCTCAAAATGCTTTTTTTTCTTCATTACACCTCTGGGTTTCAGCCGATCAAACAAGCACAGAGACACAGGAAGCAAGTGCGGGTCTTGAGCAAAATTTTACTGGGCAAATCAATGAGTGAAATACAAGCACAAAACAAGAAAGAATGTGCTAAATCAGGAATAAATAGCTCTGGCATCGAGTGATTCAGGGTCAATAAGTGACAGAAGTGTGTGAAACAGAGGGGTAGATATAGGTGGATAATTGGGGTTGATGAGAACCTGGTGTGTGCAACAAAGTGAAGGGATCTGGGCCTGGTTTCCCAAAGCACTAAGATGATCGTAAGATGCACATAAGTGCCTCGTTATTTTATCAGTGCATTTCCCGAAAGCATCGTTACTCAAGTGGCACGTAGCATCGCTCGATAATTAACAAGTGCTCCGGATCACTCGTTAGTCCATCTTTACCGATCTTAACAGGCACTTAACTGTTCTTGTGAACTAGCGCCTCCCTCAGCATGCGTGGAGTGATCGCAAACAGTTAATATTAAGGCAACAGAAAAATTATCAAAATGATTTTAATTTAGACCAATTTATTTAGGCTAGACAAATTATATAGTAAGTGCGTGAGTTGATGTGAATGTAATTGAATGCAATTGTCAACTGAGAATAAAGAAAAACATTATTAAGAAAAAGTGTTCAAAATTATCTTTCACGTGTTGCTGTTAGAATAGATAGGTGCTGGTGCCTCCACCACATCAAGAAGAACATTGATTTCTTCAGCTCTGAATGCTTGTTTTCTCTTGAATTCCATTTTTATTACAAACAATGAGAATAGATTTTTCCAACTATGCTTTATATTCCCATTGAACCAATCATGTGTTGATTGCTATGTGACTTAAGTATTTCTAGTATTATAGAAATTAAGTATTCTATATAGCTACCGGAGGAACTGATAATTAGATGTCATGGTCGATTTCTGGAGATATGATTTTGATTGGCTGAGGTCCATCCCATTGGTTAGATATAATGTTTCGTCCACACTAAATTTCACTACTTCTTCGAGTTTTACATTTTCCTATTGCCTAAGAAGTAGTAGAATACATCACCAGCGATATTATATGCTTCTGATAAGTAATCAAGGTCTATCGACATGCAATAGGCTATTTTAAAATGTATTAATGGCCTAATTCCATTTCAAACACCAAAACATGGCCTAATTCCATTCCAAATGTCTGTAACGTAGAACTTACGATGCACTTTATAAAGAGCAACGTACATGGTGATTTGGGAAACAGGCGTAAGTCCATTGTAACAAAGTCCATCTTAAGGCTACTTGCATCATTAAACCATCGTAAGTGCCACGTTATCGGGAAACTGGGCCCTGATCTGTGAGTGTGCTGAGGGCAATGAAGAGCCAGTGTACTAGAACACTGGTGAATCAGAGCAAGCATTTTTTTATTTATATAGCACAACACATACATTCAATGTGCTTTACAAAGAAAAAGAAAAAATTTAACAATACAAGTGCATAAAAACAAATACTCAAATGAAAACATCAAAACAACATCATAATAATTAAACATAGAATAAGAAAATAGAAGTAGAATAAAAATGGGATAAAAACATAGGAAGCTATAAAAGCTGTAAGGCTAAACAGTGTGGGTTAAGTTTAAGTGCTCAGTCATAGACATGTGAAAAGAGATGTGTTTTTAAACTGGATTTAAAAATGGATACGTTTGGGGCACGTCTAAGATCTTCTGGTAGTTTATTACAGTTGTGTGCAGCATAATTTCTAAATGTAGCTTCTCCAAGTTTGATTTGGACTCTGGGCTCTACTTGCTGACCTGTGTCCATGGATCTAAGAGCCCTGCTCGGTTTATATTCTTCAAACATATCCGAAATGTATTCGGGGCCTAAACCATTCAGTGATTTATAAACTAAAAGCACCACTTTAAAATGTATTCTGTAACTGACTGGAAGCCAGTGCAAAGATTTAAGAACCAGAGTGATGTGCTCTGTTCTCTTGGTCCTGGTTAACATTCTAGCAGCAGCATTCTGAATGAGCTGCAGCTGTTTTACAGTCTTTTTGGGGAGTCCAGTTAAGAGGACTTACAGTAGCCAACCCTACTAGAGATAAAAGCATGGATGAGATTCTCTTGGTCTTTTTGGGACACCAAGCCCTTGATTCTGGCTATATTTTTAAGATGATAGAATGCTGTTTTGGTGACCGCTTTGATAGGACTGTTAAATGTGAGGTCTGAGTCTATCAGAACACCAAGATTACGCACTTGGTCCCTGGTTTTTAGGGCCCAAGAATCCAGTTCTTTACTAATACTTGTTCTTTTATTTTTGTTGCCAAACACAATAATCTCTGTTTTATCTTGGTTTAATTGTAGACAATTTTGGGATATCCAGGTATTTATGTGCTCTATACAGTGACACAGTGTTTATTGTTTATTAGTCTATTGAGCTGCTGTCATACGGTTCGAGAGCCATATATATTTGAGTATCGTCGGCATAGCTATGGTAGTTAATGTTGTTGTTGTTCTGTAGTATTTGGTAGTAACTCCGGCCATCTAGATAAGATCTGAACCAATTAAGGACTGTCCCGGAGTGTCCTACCCAATTTTCCAGCCTATCTATAAGTGTTCTATGATCTACAGTGTCAAATGCTGCACTGAGATCTAATAGAACCAGAACTGTTATTTTATCGGAATCAGTATTCAGCTGTAATCATTTAAAACATTTATAAGGGCCGTTTCAGTACAGTAGTGAGGTCGGAAGCCTGACTGAAATTTGTCTAAGAGACCGCTTGAGTTCACAAAATTGCTGAGTTGATTGAAGAAAACCTTATCAGTGATCTTTTCTATAAAAGGAGGATTTGATACAAGTCTATAGTTGTTCAATATTGATGCATTCAGTGTTCTCTTTTTTAATAGGGGCTTAATGGCAGCTGTTTTTAGAGACGTTGGGAAAATGCCTGATTGCAGAGAGCTATTAACTATTTGCTGTAGGTCCATTGTTATAGAGATAAAATTGTTTTAAAAAAGTCTGATGGCAATGTTGAAGTATATGAATGTATGCTTGTTTATGTTTACAGGGTTCCCGCTGCTCCTTAAAAAGTTTTAAAAGGTCTTAAAATAAAATCAGGGAAATTAAGGTAATAAATTGGTTTACATTTACTGTATATTTGCTGTAGATATTAAATTTGCAGATGATGCGTTTAAGGCTGATGGAAAAATTGTCACGCACAGTGGCACGGTAGGTAAAACGTTTAACTAGCATGTATTTGTTTGATAAACTTAGTATTAGACAATGAGAGACTCCACCATTAATACACGTTTTACGTTAGCTAGCTACAGACGTTGAGGTCTTGCTGCGTGTCATCTTTTCGTTGTCATCAGTAGTTGCTTGAGAGCAACAAGCCAAGATCGGGAGATGCAAGTTCAATGAAAAAGGTTGGAGGAAGATAAGTTTCGGAGGAGGTTGGTGCCAGCAGGAAATGAGTACGAGGCAAGGTGTGATTTTGACTTTAAAAATTGTGCAAGAACCCTGGTAGGGCCCTGTAACGCATTATTGGTTACTGTTCAAGGCTCTTTTAGATGACTTGGGACAGATTTAATAAGGCTGAATCTGAGAGGATGTTATATTCCTGTCATGTCTGACATGGTCTTTTTCTCGGGTCATGAAAAGCCAGCCCACAACACGTGTCCACCATAACTTATTTCATCACAAACTAGACTAAGAAAGTAAGCCCATAAATAACCTACCTCAGAATCACTTACCACTTTGCAAAACAAGCCAATTGTACATGGTCTACCTGGGATTTCACCTTGTTGAAGCTACACCACATTCAACAACTTACTAAAAATGATTGAGTTCATTTGGTATCAAATTATTGAAGCCAAATCCTTAAGCTTCCTGATTGTTAACATTTAATTCCAGATAATTACTTTGTCAACATTACATTTTTGATTATTTGTTGCATTCTGCACAAATGGTTAATAAAGAAAAATGTTTAGTTACTACATCGTAAATAAGTGATTTAGGGCTAATGTACTGTATATTGTAGTAACATACATGATAGACAATATAAATGTCACAAATCACTGGATAGGAATCTCTTTCTTTCAATAACGAAGAAATATGAAATTTCCTTTTTTTCAGTTCAGTTTCGAAAATATAAAGGTTCACTCGAGTGTTATGCCATTCTATAAATCAATGATCTTCACCATCCACTTTCTATAAATGTTATTCTCAACTATTCCAACTATCCAAGAGCTGACCATCATAAAAAACATTAAACGATTTAACTTAATGATAATAATTATAATACAAGAATTTTTTGTATTAATTATATTACAAAACTATAAAACTCAGAATTTAATTATATTCTGAGTTAACACACTATTTTGTTTCTTTGTTTTGATTCAGACAAATAAAGTAATTAATGGAATATATTAATTGATAATGAATTATTAGACTAATAAACAATTAGAGACTACTGAAAGAAAAACCTCAGGTGTCAGCACCACACCTACCCCTGACATTGCAATAGCACGAGACACACACCACAGCTCATCTTCATTATTTAAAATTCATCAAGCCTGAATCCAGCCGGTCCCATTACATTCTTTAACACAGGCCAAGTCGAGCTCAGGCCCGTTGGGTTCAGGCTAAAAGAGACAACTCTAATACCCAGTACGGATGCAACAGTACAGTTGGCCCACGGTTCGGTATGTATCGCGGTTTGTGGGTCTCAGTAACAATACGGTTTAGATATGAATGACGTCATCATGTTGTGTTTCTACTCGAGTAGCCGACATTGGCAAAGCAATGATTGCAGACTGTACTTCGTTTACGGTCTTCTTCTCCTCATCGTATTGAACGTTGAATCCAAAATCTTCCCACACAGTGGATTTGAAAGACGGCGGTGCCTCTTCAAATTTGCTTCTCTCTCAACACATTTCACCTCTGGTTGCGGGAGGTGACAAACCATAATTTCTGTCAGAATGTTAGATGTCAGAAAGACTCGTGATAGTTGGCTGCTTTTCTTCCAAAACAGTTTTTCATGAGGTAGATAGCTAGCTACATAGTTGACATTGGCTGTTTAACTTCTCCCAGTTACCATGGGAAAGTGCAAATTCAGTCAGAAGTTGTTGGACAACAGCAACTTTACTCTGTGGTTTACTCTGTGGTAAAGGGAAAGAAAATTAAGCCTATTGTGATTTTTGCAAGAAGTCTTTCAAACTTGGCATATTTATGGGTATTAAATCTGTGGAATCCCATATGAAGAGTGAGAAATCCAAAAACGCTGCGAAAATCCTCCAACAAATGTTTTGTTTGGTCGTATCACCGACGACAGTCCCGCAAAGTACAGCCAGTATCGTTATTGTTTACAGTAGGCTTACTGCTCTAACAACAGTGGATACTTCAGTCGAATTGATGTCTGTATGTATTGTATGTGTGGGGTGTTGTGAAATTGGTCTTAAATTTAATTCATAGTGCCATTAAAAAGTCTAAAAACATCTTAAATTTAGCTTGCGGAAACCAGCAGATACCCTGGTTTAGATCAATCAATCAAATTTGTTTATAAAGTCCTTTTTACATCAGCAGTTGTCACAAAGTGCTTTTACAAAACACCCGGCCTGAAACCCCAAGGCGCAAACAACAGTAGTGTTGAATTTCAGTGGCTAGGAAGAACTCCCTAAGAAGGCCGAAATTTAGGAAGAAACCTAGAGAGGAACCAGGCTCAGAGGGGTGACCAGTCCTCTTCTGGCTGTGCCGGTTGAACGTATTAAGAGTACAAATTGTAATATGTAATAAAAGCATGTGGGCTGAGTCCAGAGTCTAGTTAAACCTAGTCCAGGTCAGAAGCATGACCAGATGGACAAGGACAGGGACAACACGGGGGGGGGGGGGGGGG
>JACXGI010014458.1:0-19022 GCA_016801175.1 Esox masquinongy | reverse complement strand
ACCCGGTACAGCCAGAAGAGGACTGGTCACCCCTCTGAGCCTGGGTCCTCTCTAGGTTTCTTCCTAAATTTCGGCCTTCTTAGGGAGTTTTTCCTAGCCACTGAAATTCAACACTACTGTTGTTTGCTCCTTGGGGTGTTAAGGCCGGGTGTTTTGTAAAAGCACTTTGTGACAACTGCTGATGTAAAAAGGGCTTTATAAATAAATTTGATTGATTGATCATAAACTCTCCCATCTCACTGCGTAGCTCAAACACCCGCTGCAAAACTTTACCACGAGAGAGCCATCGCAATTCACAGTGATATAGCAGTGTGTCATGCCCAGCCTCCATCTCCCTACAAACAAACGGGTCTGCAGTGCCCTTGACTTCACTAAATTAACTGCCGCCACAGCTGTGTTCAAAACAATGTGAAGGTCTGGTTCCATGTATTTTGATGCCAGTACCTGTAGATGCAGCATACAGTGCGTAGCCATAACCTTCGGGTTGACAGCCTTTATCCACGCAATAACCCCACTCTTTCGGCCCGTCATCGCCGCCGCGCCATCCGTACAGACGACCACATATTTCCCAGGTAAGTCCCGCTTCAGTCATGAAAGCACCCAGGAGTCTGAATATTTCTTCACCTGTTGTCCTCCCAGGCACCTCTTTGTTTGTGTGGCTTCTTACTCCTATCAATCCGTTGAGCCACCAAATAGGAAGCCTTCTGTGCTTTCTCGGAAGTTGTGGCCAAGGTCACCATCTGTGTTTTCTGGCGGGTGTATTCCTCTCTCTTTCTACAGAAAAATTACTTTGTTTTGCTGTTTTTATTCCCCGAGCTTTGTAATCAAATGTGGCTTTAGCTTGGCTGGCTTTATGGCTTCGTTAGCTAGCACTTTAAAACATATGACACATTTTGGTCTCCCATCGCTGTTCTCAATAAAACCACATTGGAAATAACGGCCGTCATATTTTCTCAGTTCAGCTAGTTTGGGCCCAGCGTCACTTGACGAGGCTGACTGCCTCAGATATTTCTCCATGCTCGCTTCACTAATAACTACATAAGCCAAGCTAAGCAGCAACAATGATGGCCTGAGTGAGGTGGCCTGAGTGAGGTGGCCTGAGTGAGGTGATTAATTCAGGACAGATTGACTTGATATGTCACAATCATATTAAAGGTTCTGTTGGACCAAAGCTAATGTGGGTGGGAGTAATGGACGCTATATACTTGATTTATTGGCGCAAATGGTCCCCATCTATAGATACGCACTTTAAAAAATATTTTTTCCCCATAATTTATTACCAATTATTTTGCGGACCCCCAAGCTATGGGTCTTGGATAGCATTTTGCAGTGAGTGTACGTAAAGATGGCGATGGCAATTGAAAAATAATTTCTTTCGGATTATAAATCAAAAGACAAGCTACATGAACCTGCCATTTGTCACGGTACGGTGAGGATCAGCGCCACCGTCCTGTACATCTCCAGTTCCCATCACTCCACAAACACATCCCGGACTTGTTTTGTGTCACATGTCTTTTACTATTCACACCAGGTCCCAATCATCTCATTAGTATGTGTTTAAATGTTTCCCCTCTGCTCCCCACATTTGTCGCTCATTGTTGTTTGCGGTCTGCATGTACGTGTAACCGGTGAGTCTTTTCGTTTGCTGTTTAATAGCAGCTCCTTTATTTTTCATTACTTTTGTTTGTGTGCTCGGTGTTTGTTTTGATTAAAAAAATCTGCCTCCTCCTGGTTCCTCCATTTCACCCGCCGTTACACCATTATCCATTTCATGAAGTATGATGGTCATAATGGTGAATGGACTTTTTGTTTTCATCTACAGCTTGCATTTAGTTGCTATCTCGTTCATATAATTTTGAATACAATGTGTAAAATATTATTTCAACTTTAGATCACTGGTTGTGTTGTGGTAAAAACAAAGGTAATGACCAACATTGCAGTTGGAAGTACTGGGTACATGACATTTCTTGTGTATTTTTTTTTATTGTTGCATGTTGGACATGGAATACAGCGCAACTTTTCTCTCTCTGACAGGATGTACTGCCTGTGGTTTGAAACAATGTGAGTAGTTGTGTGGTTGAATTTATTCCGCCACTATTTGAGTGACTGTTTTGGCAAATGTTTCTTTGAAACGACACAACTGTTCTCTTTTAACATGGTTCCTGCTATCGATATTTGCATCCATTGTGTACGTGTGCAGCTTCTGAGCCACAGCCGAGGCGTAGCTTAGCACCATTTGACTCTGTCATCAAAGAATTGCTTCTCCTACATAGTTCTGCAAAAGAAAGTTCTCAAATCATGCTCTGTATATGCAGGCATCAGAGTTATATGTATGACGTCAGATCTTTTTCTGCTACTGAGGGCCTAGCTCCAATAGTCACGATTCACCACTGCTTCCTAGTCAATGTGCATCAATTTCTTCTTGTTGCTTGCTCTTTGGAGTTTTAGGCTGGGTATCTGTTTATGCAATTTGTGTCAACTGCTGAAGTAAAAAGGGCTTTATAATATAAATGTCATTGATTGACACGTGGATAGTTGACGGTAAAGGTGTGTAACCCTGGGATAGTCAGTTGCCGAGCCACTGAGGCTAGCTGGAATGGGGATGCCTGATGTGGTCATGGGATTAGGAATCCTTCAGAAGAGTCCTACTGCCTGATCAGATCCTGGCGTACAAAAGCTGAGGATGTTGGAAGCATGAACTTTCTAATTGATTTAGACAGTTCAGGTTATGACTGGCATAAAATTAATGCATTAGCACAACAGAGCAGATAGTAAAACATGTCTACTCTCTCCCCTTGTAAGCTGTCTGGCCAACAGTGTTCGACAATTACCCCTGCCTCAGCGCCGGTGGACATTCCAGTCGGAGACGTTGGTCACCTTCTGTTCCCAGAGGGGGGGTCGTTTCTGTGTCCTTTCTCATACGAACAGACACGGGCCACTACAGAAATACCTGAGGACAGCAACAGTGAGTAAAGCTATGGCTTCAATGTCATTGGATATAGGGAAGGGTCATTATTCACTTACCATAGTGCTTATTGAGAACTAGAGCGTGTGCAGGCTTTAGTTCCAAACCAACACTGTAGTCTGGTGTTGCTCCTGGACTGGAACAAAGGCCTGCACACAGTAAGCAGATCTCTAGGGTTAGTGACTGACCATTGAGATTTGAAAAGACCCAGACTGCACCCTTTCAACAGATATGGAGGAAGTGGACATAGATAGTGGGCCTCTAAAATATGTTCCTGGAATGCTGCGGACTAGCCAATTGGAGAAGATGATGACCAAAGAGGAGCTGGAGGAGGAACAAAGGTCAGTGCTGGGCTAATGTAGCATCCTCCTCTATTACTGCCACTGTGTAACTGGTCTTTCCCATTCAGTTAAATCCTCTGCTGCCCAGTATCCACTTCTACCTCAAAGCCCATCCCATTGCCTTTGTGTTGTGTGTGTTGTGTGTGTTGTGTGTGTTGTGTGTGTTGTGTGTGTGTGTGTGTGTTGGCGCTTCTTCAACTTTGCTTCTCTCTGTCTCACTTGGGCTCCCTATTGGCACATTGAAGCTGAGGATATTTGTTTTTAGTTTCCCCTCTCTTCGTGGGGCGCCTTAAGGGAGTTTTCCTACTGAGATGCCGTTGCAGATCATCTATTGGTTGTTTAAGGGGGAGGGGATTGCGGTCTCTGCGATTGACACATTTTGAGACATTGCTGTGGAGTAAAATTTGTCCCCCCTCAGGAGCCCCCTAACAGCCTGGGGCCCCAAGCAGTTTGTCAACACTTAGAGCAAGATTTACAAAAAAAGCTATGTGGTTATCTACTGTAGTTGAGTCCACTTGCTGTCAGTTTCTCTCTATACTAAATAAACTCAATGTAAAGGTTAAAACTAAACAATTGCTATGCAAACAATTGCTTTCATATTCCTTTATTATTAGTAGTATACTGAATAAGGCCACATTTCTATCTGGACTGTTCACTTATTTTAGAAAATACAATACAGCCCAGTAATGGGTATTGTTAGAAAATATATTGGAATGTAACTTGCGCCAGTAAAATACTAATTCCAGTATAATCTAAAGTAGTTTAGAAACAGGCTGTGGGCCTAGACTATGAAACATTGTCAAAGACATGATATTAACCCTCACCTGTTCAGAGGGCGTGACATTTGCCTGTTCAGAGGGCGTGACATTCAGATAAAGGTATGACTTGCAAGAAATCGCTACAGAATAAAATGTATTATTATATCCACCAACTATTTGTTACTTTGCTTATTCAAGCCGGTATAAACATGAATTGGTTTTTGAGAAGTAATGACACCAATTACAAGAAACCTTACTGGTTCTTAAGGACCAGAAGGTTACAATTACTTTACATGAGTTACTTTTGCATACAATCATTAATGATGTTAAATTCAAACAAGTCATTTCAACATGCATGATCAACGATTACACAAAATAGAAATTAGTTTATTTGTTTCTGTTACAGTTTTCGACCGCTGGTCTTCCTTCTTGATCTTCTGGATAATTGAATAGCATTAATGTGTATGTGTCGGTCGTTGACTCACCAAACTGCACTAAGGCCACATCTGGGTTTGATGTTCACCATCATGGCAACTCCAGGCTTTACTCTAGGTGTGGACTTGTGTTGTATGTCAGTATGAGAATCAGTGGGTATCATTATGAACCAGGCAGAGTGAGGTATTCCGGAAGGTTACAGATTTAAATGTTAGATTATTTTCACATTAAAATATTAAACTGATCAGGGTTGTATCTGTGGATGTCAATTCTGCAACACAAGCATAGAAGAAACATTAGCAGACATAGAATTACCCGTTCTCCCTTCTGTCATTCAGAAAATTACATTTTTACTAAAGATAATAATTTATCACTGGTGTTTTCTGTCCCTTTTGCAGTGATGGTAATAAACCTACACACTGAGTAAAACCAATGAGGGAAGTCTAGGTTGTCATCTATACATACTCTGTTACCCTGCAGTTGGCATAAAAATGCTTGGGATGTTATCAAAAATTATATTTTCACAAATCTTTAGTTATTGACTAATGACAGTTAAAATGATATACTTTTCCCATTCAGGTTTTCCCCTCCTTCAATGAACCCGGTGTGGAGTGTGTGTTTCAGCTTCTAGCAGGTGTTGTGAGTGCAGTTACTTATGATAATGTCCAGTTCTCCCTTTCATCGCCGATGAGGCCCTCTGAGATGTTTGCGTTGGTGGGACCGCTGATTCTATACCTCTATACCAATGCATGTCCAAGTCTAAATTTAAGTGTGAAGTTACTCCCAAGCCCTCTCCCTTTACCTGGCACATTGTCCTGTTGTTATCCTCGTCCGTATCGACCCAAAAGCCTCTCTGCTTTGATCGTGATGCTGTGGAAACTTTAACTGAAACAGTCTCACCTTCTTCTGTAGCGAGCCTCTCTGTGCCCCAAGTCTGTTGCTGTTGAGCCCATGGCTCAAGGTTCAATTTCAAGTTGTGCGGTTCTGTCTCACCATTGATTGGAGATGTGTTCCAGACTTAACAAGGAGGTCAGGCCTTCCGCCTTTCCCCAGCAAAATGTCCGTTATCCATGAATCAGGTTCTGGAACTCAAAAGGTGCCAAAGGGAAAGGTTGCAGGAGGTTTCACTTCACATGGTTGTTCCCAATTCGTGTCCATGCATTGAGCTAGAGGTCTGCCACACTGTCCTTACAGGAGAAAGAAGACAAAACATTGCATCAGTTTACCTATTCTCCTGGTCCCTAATATAAAGGCTACTGCAATACTAAAAATAACACTCAACCTTTAATGAAATGGTGGGACTGAATGTCAGAAATGAATACCTGAGTTGTGCAAAATTATCGCAAGTGATTTACAATGTTTTCAAACAATGATACATTTAGAAAAAATTTAAAATGTGGACAAACAAAAATGTGTTGTGTAGTGTCATTAGCTAAGATTTTGAAGACCTCTCTCTATATTGTTTATGGATAAATTAGGGTAATGTTGCCAATGTGGATTAATTAGTATAACCATGGTCAAATTAATACATAGTTATTTTTGTTTCTCTAATGGCAGATCTTTTGGTGCTATATGGGTGGTGTTTTACAAAGCGCTATTCCAAAGAAAAATAAAAGGGCAAAATACAAAAGACCAACATTTGCTAAAAGAATAATAATAATGAACAAATATCAAACAAATATAGTAGGGTTTCGCCGGTGAATTGCTAAGACCCTGATTCAAAAATACAAATAAAAAAAAAATTAAGAAATGAAAGTCCAACTCCCCTCTGATCTCTCCATGTCCTGACGACTGGCTCCTGGCTGGGGCAGTGGAGGACGTTGGAGTCTCTGTTGTGTTGCGTGGTCCTCTCCGTTCCTCCAACCTTCCTAGTTGTTACATGTGAAAACTGCAGTGCTTTAAAGCCTTATTGATGTTACGGCTTCCCTCAGCCATTCTGGTGTCCCATATTTGATGTGTGTCCACTACTGTCTGTGCTGTACCTCTCTATGACCCTAAAGTCCAAAAGTCAAGTGTCCCTGTTCCTACGAGTCAGTCCAGATGGTTACCTCTCCTTGGCTTCGGTGAATCTGGAACCATCAGTGTCCAATACTCTTACTCTGAACCCAAGGCAGTCTCTCATAGGTCTGGGCCTGGAATGATCTGGACCACAGGTGTGAGTTACCCCTTCATTGGACAAGGTGTATCAGTGATTCAGGACTCCACACTGTGAGAAACAAAGATGGAATCTCGCACAACACAACGTTAGAATCCCAACTACAGCAGAGTTGTGTATTAGCTAACTCCATTAAACCCTGTTTGTTGTTTCTTAATCAAACATGTCTTCCGCTCCCCCTTTTTTTTTTTTTTTTTTAACTTTGATCGGAAAACAAAAAATAAAACAATTGTAATTTTGGTCATTTAAAATAATTATCCTTATTTTTTCACTGTAGATGTGTAATGCGAAAAGTTGTCAATGCAAAATAGGCTAACTCCATTAAAACAAATTAAAATCATGATTCAAACATGTGACTTCTATAAGATAGGCTCCTAACCAAATAAACAACACTTTCTGAACCAGACTGGGTCATTTAGGAACAAAATAAAAGACAAAACAACAGTCTCCTGACTAGCTCCCCAATTAAAATATTAGAAACTGCTAAACGAGTCATGCTTTATACATTATCCCATCACCCAAACAGATACCACATATTCCTCACAAGTGCTTCAGTTTATCATAGACCCGTAACTCCTACTCCACCTCATTCTTCTATATTTTAAAGTTCTTCTCCCTCAATTTTTACCCACCAACTGACCAATCAAACTTATGTCATGTGGACATCCCTCTCTCGACACTGAGGGGAGAAATACATTGTTACTACAACTCCAAGATCTAAGTATGTCATGTAGACGAATTATCTAACCTAAAAGCATTTGTAAGGACGTTGGGTTTAACACTGGGTCTGCATGTCTAGATTTGTAAACACATACAGAAAACCCTTCCTAATTAGTTTAAACCTATGTTTATAATGCAGCATTTTAAATCTTAAAATAAGTCAAATATCCAGCTTAGTGTCAGTATAGCCTACCATTACCATGTTTAATTATTCGTTAGTTTTTTTCTTATAGAGACTGTAGAGAATATTTAGCCTAAATTGGGAACAACCGTTTTACAAATGTCATCATGAATGTAGCACACATTTTCTTTCCCACTTTTTATCATTGATGTCATTAACTTGTAAATCACCACACATCCAGACATACAGAACAAATAGCACAAATAAGCAGGCTTGCAGTTAGTTGTTAGTTTTGTTAAGCAGGCAGTTTGCAACATTTGGACATAACACAAACACAACATTTAAACGTACATACATAAAGACAATACATTTAACACTGGCCAGTTGATTCACTGGCCAGTCCTGCAATTTCGTGTACACGGAGTTCTCCAATTGGAATGGGAAAGCAACCCCAGATGACCGTCATCTCAAATAGTGCACTATTTCCTTCGGACTAAAATCTTAATTTATAACTGTCACACATTCAATTATTAGCAAGCACGAATCTTAGCAAGTTAAAACTATAAACAATTTTGTGGCTCCTGCCTTTAATCTATTTGAATATTGTATAGTACCAGAATGGGAATGACCCATAACCAATGCAGTTCTATTAATAAACATATAGATATATTCAGTTCATTTGTATTGCCTATATTATTACATAATTTTGGTGAGTGCCTAGTGCTTGGCACAGATCTTTCTTCAGTTAATTTTTTGAACTGTGTCCCTTCAGATATGAAGAATTTCTGGTACACCAAACCTTGGCATGACCTCTCACATTAAACATTTCAAAACAGTCTTTGCATCATTGTTTCGTGTTGGAAAAGCTTCCAACCAACTTGGAAATATGGCTATTATTACCTACCAAGCAATAGCGTTTGTCTCCAGCCCTCTCTGTCTATTTCAATAAAATTAATTTGTAAATGTACAAACGGACCATGTGGTGGGGGTGTTTTACCTTGTTTTACAGGGCCTGTTTTATGTATGTTGTGTACCTTAGATTGGGCATTCCCTTCAGATTTTTGACATGCTTTTCAAAGTCTGCCTATATTATCTATAATTCCCCTTTTTCCCATGTGGCACACTCTATGAGCCACTCTATGAGCCACTCGGAAAGACTGGGCAGAAGTGAGACTGATGCAACGGGTTATCCCGTCGGCACCAGCTGCACAGCCGGCTGTCACCCAGGTTTGTTTGTCAGCCTCGGTGACAGAGGTCTGCAGATCACGGATATGGTCAACAGTGTAACGTGGACACAGATTGACATGTTTAGTAGCAGAACGAGTTACAGCAGCAATAAGAGGCATCTGAGCAGCCTCCTACGCCGCTTTCAAACACCCATTCAATGCCGGCCATTCATACTTCTGTTAACAGTGTAGAGATTTTTAGCCCCTCAACTAAAGCTCTTGGGTATCCTCACCTGAAGCATCTTGTATATAACAGATTTGGATTATTAATTTTCCCTAATTTAGGACCAGCTATGGCTTAGCACATAGGGGTTCGTCAACCACCGCTATTGCAACCCACCAAGGGGTGTAATGTGACCCAAAAGGGTTTGCGTCACACACCTATCTTATCACATGCATTGGTTGATAACCAGTCAGCTCCCTCACGTATAAGTTCTTGGAAGTCTCGAATTAGTTGTTCGCTCACATACAACAGAATCTTGGGAACCTCGAATTGGCTATACTATTTTATGTTTAGGAGTTCTCTTAATGATCATTCTTTGTTATCAAATATTCAGTTACAGTCCAATCAACTCTTTTTTTGTTCTTTAACTTCTTATTGAAGGATTTTCTATATATTACATTTAGTACAATACAACATTATGACAATGAAACAACAATAAAACATGCACCATCAATAATCAACTGTTATTTTGCTTGAATAAATTGGACTTTGTCACTCCCGGCTCCGGTGCAAACAATTCAACTCTCAAAACAGACTGATATGAACTTATTGCGAATTTTGTCAAGGGGGTTTCGCTTACCTATTTAAGATGCGCACAGTTCAGTCAGCTGGAGAAAGTTGAAAAGCAAACACCGTCGTCATGAAGGTATTGAAGTCCCATCTGGGTCGCCAAAATGTGGAGTATGGAAAATGTTCGCAATTTATCAAGTAAAGACTCCTTCAGTCATTAGCATAACAGTTAATTATTTCAGGTTTAATTGTATATACGGGAACAAGCATCATGAGAAAAACAGTACAAGTACAGAGACCAACACAGAGCGGTGTCATGACAGTTGTTCTGATTATGGCATTTCAGGTTCAAGCTTATATTCTCTTCCAACAGTATAGGTGAGGACATCAGCACTTGCAAAAATGTACATACAAATAATTGTTGTAGCCTAGAGAATTGTTGTAGCCTGGAGAATGCAAGGTTGCATACAGACATAGATCCAGGAGTCATAGGTAATCATAGAATGTCGGTTGCCCAGGCAACTTGGTGAAAGCTCACACACGACAGCAGGGGCTTGTTACTATTGGTGGTTTTGCTAACTCAGCTCTCCCCATAAGGAATAGAGTCCTGTTTACCTCTATAATACAAGGAGCAGGAGCCCCACTGTTGCTATTAAGACACCCCCAAAAGGGAGACTTCTTCTAGTGGTTTCTGTTAGGCCCAAGGCCTAGTCTACCACACATAGATGGAGACTAGGAGCATTACTCAGCCGACATTCCGTTCATTACTGCCCCTGAACACAGATAGAGACATCATGAGTTGCTGACAGGAAGAGACAAGTTTTTCAGTATATGTAATTGATCAAGCATTCAGAGTACAAAAACCTTATAATAAAATAATGAATAAATAAGCATATAATAAATTAATTTTCTACATTTTCCTTTACCCTAACATCTTCCGTTAAAATATAGTGTTTAGATTAATGTTCTGCTTTTCTGTGTGGGTTGGTACATTTGTTTTGAGGAACTGTGCCCCCTCATGCTCATAGCTTTAGAGGGATTATTGTACTGTATGTGTGTAGAGTTTTTACATTAAAAAGCAGCCTTTTCCCCTCTGGCCTTTAAATGGCTTTACTATGTCATTGGCCATGTGAGAAAGACAGAGTAAATACTCAGGTTTATTTACTTGTTTTTTTCCCAGGGTTCAACAGGAGCAGCTGGCAGCCATCTTCCAACTGTTAAAGGAGAATCAAGAGACGTTTGGCGATGTGTCAGAGGGAGACGTGGAGGAGCAGCTCAGACTTTACAACATCTGAACCCCCTACTCATACTCTACCACAATTCTACTCATACTTTACTCCAGCTGTCTTCGCACAATCTGAACCCCTACAACACTGACACTTCACTAGCCCTACTTAGACTCTACTCTACTTAGACTCTATTCCATCTGACCCACTATTCTACTCACACTGTACTACAGCTCTTCTTACAGTCTACTCTGACTTTACTCAGAGTCTAGATTCACTTGGACTTTACTCCAGGGGTTCCTAACTTCAAGCCTGAGGACCCAGAGTACTGCTAGATTTCTATTTTACCTGGTAGTTATGTGTATATACCTTGTCCCTGCTGTCTAGAATGAAAGCGAGCCGTACTCTGGGTCCCGTTTAAATCCAACGATCTGCTATGTTAGTGCATTGACAATCAACATATGAAGGTGTGTTTACATGGTCCCTTGGTTGGTGTTTCAAAGGTCCAGTCTTATTTTAAGTCATACCTTTTTACACCCATCGCTATCTTTTCCCACCCTTTTCTATGCCGCAGGTGTTCTCTTGATTCACATTAGAAAATACTGTATGCTGTTTGTTACTTTTTTGTTACCATTCAAAGCAATAAACAGTGTTTGAGAATGTTGTCTCTGTGTACCAGCACCCCCCAATGTATTTTAACAAAGGACCCCCCAATGTATTTCAACATTGCACCATCCAATGTATTTTACCAAAGGACACCCCAATGTACAGGTGCTGGTCATATAATTAGAATATCATCAAAAAGTTGATTTATTTCAGTAATTCCATTCAAAAAGTGAAACTTGGATATTATATTCATTCATTACACACAGGCTGATATATTTCAAATGTTTATTTCATTTAATTGTGATGATTAAAACTGACAACTAATGAAAATCCCAAATTCAGTATCTCAGAAAATTAGGATATTACTTTACAAAAAAATGATTTTTAGAAATGTTGGCCAACTGAAAAGTATGAACATGAAAAGTATGAGCATGTACAGCACTCAATACTTAGTTGGGGCTCCTTTTGCCTGAATCACTGCAGCAATGCGGCGTGGCATGGAGTCGATCAGTCTGTGGCACTGCTCAGGTGTTATGAGAGCCCAGGTTGCTCTGATAGTGGCCTTCAGCTCTTCTGCATTGTTGGGTCTGGCGTATCGCATCTTCCTCTTCACAATACCCCATTGATTTTCTATAGGGTTAAGGTCAGGTGAGTTTGCTGGCCAATTAAGAACAGGGATACCATGGTCCTTAAACCAGGTACTGGTAGCTTTGGCACTGTGTGCAGGTGCCAAGTCCTGTTGGAAAATAAAATCTGCATCTCCATAAAGTTGGTCAGCAGCAGGAAGCATGAAGTGCTCTAAAACTTCATGGTAGACGGCTGCGTTGACCTTGGACCTCAGAAAACACAGTGGACCAACATCAGCAGATGACATGGCACCCCAAACCATCACTGACTGTGGAAACGTTACACTGGACTTCAAGCAACGTGGATTCTGTGCCTCTCCTCTCTTCCTCCAGACTCTGGGACCTTGATTTCCAAAGGAAATGCAAAATTTACTTTCATCAGAACGACATAACTTTGGACCACTCAGCAGCAGTCCAGTCCTTTTTGTCTTTAACCCATGCGAGACGCTTCTGACGCTGTGTCTTGTTCAAGAGTGGCTTGACACAAGGAATGCGACAGCTGAAACCCATGTCTTGCATACGTCTGTGCATGGTGGTTCTTGAAGCACAGACTCCAGCTGCAGTCCACTCTTTGTGAATCTCCCCCACATTTCCCCCACGTTTTCATTAGTTGTCAGTTATAATCATCAAAATTAAAAGGAATAAACACTTGAAATATATCAGTCTGTGTGGAATTAATGTATACATTATACAAGTTTCACTTTTTGAATGGAATTACTGAAATAAATCAACTTTTTGATGATATTCTAATTATATGACCAGTACCTGTATATTAACGAAGGACAGCTGATGTATTTTAACAAAGTTAAATACATCAGGTGTTTTAGTTGATTTCATTTGGGGGCTAGAGCATATTTGAATATTACTCAGCATGCTTAGCAAGTGTTCCTTTTTGTAAGTTGTAATGATTTACTAAAGCTTAGCAGATGCTCTTATCTCACTGTATGCAACGTTACTTCTGCTACTAATGCAGGGTAAAAGGGGACCAACACATTAGAAATCAATTAAACTGGTGAAGAAAAAAATCGATTTTAGAAATTACAGTTCTCAACAGTTTCTTGCTGCTAAACACATTAGATTGCAGTTCTGGCAAAGTAAATATCGATCATAAAGTTTATTTTATAAAATCTTTTTTTTTATCAGTACTTGTCAAAAGGTGCTTATGCAGACAACCAGCCTAATACCCAAAGAACAACAATAAGATGGAAACTCCCAGTTTAGTAAGTACTGCTTGTCCTGTGTAATATGTGTGTATAATCAACTCCTGTGAGTTTAATCAACTGTTATATCAGTTGATTATAACTTGTTTATTATTACTGGGGATTTTAACATCCACACAGATAATAGTACAGACAATAACGCCAAATAGGTTTTTGCACTACTTGACACTTCTGATCTCACTCAACATGTGAAAGAGTGTATACACATTCGAGACCACATTCTAGATCTGGTTATCTCTAAAGGTCTCGATATTTCCTCTGTCATGGTTAAAGACTTGCCCCTGTCTGATCATTTCTGTCTTTTTTGAATCACTGATCAACCCGGATGTTCCAGTAAACTCTGTTTCTGTTAAGAAAAGATACATTAATGAAAGTACCAATGCTCAGTTTATGGAAGCCATAGCTATCTCTCCAACAATAAGTACTGAGTCAGTTGATGTACTCCTGGATAATTTTAATGCCAAAATATTGAATGTCATGGATCGCGTTGCACCGGTAAAGGTGAAGAAAATTATGCGCAAACAGAAAACACCATGGAGAACCACCATGATAGTAAGCGCCCTGAAAAGAGAATGTAGTAAAGCGGAACGTAAGTGGAGAAAAACTGAACTTCAAAATCCACTATGACCTCTATAAACAAAGCCTTGGTAGCTTCAACAATGAGTTACGCAGGGCCAGACAGCAACATTTATCGGGAATGATCAACAAGAATATCAACAATACCCGCACTCTATTTGTCATGGTCGACAAGCTTACAAACCCAATAAAGGAGATAGCAACAGAACTCATGTCCACTGTGAAATGTAATGAATTTGCGTGTTTCTTTAGTGAAAAAATTAAAAGTATTAGACAGACCATCAGAACTACACAGTCTAAAAAGGACACTGTACCGTCACCATGACCACCAAGACATAACTTGGTTATTATGTCACAATTTAATACAACTGATCAAAAATCCCTAGAAGAAACAGTTCAACATCTTACAGTGAGGGGAAAAAAATATTTGATCCCCTGCTGATTTTGCACATTTGCCCACTGACAAAGAAATGATCAGTCTATAATTTTAATGGTAGGTTTATTTGAACAGTGAGAGACAGAATAACAACACAAAAATTCCAGAAAAACGCATGTCAAAAATGTTATAAATTGATTTGCATTTTAATGAGTGAAATAAGTATTCGACCCCTCTGCAAAACATGACTTAGGACTTGGTGGCAAAACCCTTGTTGGCAATCACAGAGGTCAGATGTTTCTTGTAGTTGGCCACCAGGTTTGCACACATCTCAGGAGGGATTTTGTCCCACTCCTCTTTGCAGATCTTCTCCAAGTCATTAAGGTTTCAAGGCAGACATTTGGCAACTCGAACCTTCAGCTCCCTCCACATATTTTCTATGGGATTAAGGTCTGGAGACTGGCTAGGCCACTAAACCTACCATTTATTTTTAATGGTAGGTCAAATAAACCTATCATTAAAATTATAGACTGATTATTTCTTTGTCAGTGGGCAAACGTACAAAATCAGCAGGGGATCAAATAACTTTTTCCCTCACTGTAAAGCTTCCACATGTTGTCTCGACAAACTTTTTTAAAACAATTTTTAACTCTAACAATGGAGTTAATAGCTCTCTGCAATCAGGCATTCTCCCAACGTCTCTAAAAACAGCTGCCATTAAGCCACCATTAAAAAAGAGAACACTAGATGCATCTATATTGAACAACTATAGACCTGTATCAAATCTCCCTTTAGAGACAAGATCATTGAGAAGGTTGTCTTCAATCAACTCAGCAATTTTGTGAACTCAAGCGGTCTCTTAGACAAATTTCGGTCAGGCTTCCGACCTCACCACAGTACTGAAACGGCCCTGATAAAAGTTTAAATGATATACGTCTGAATACTGTTTCCGCCGATAAAATAACAGTTCTGGTTCTATTAGATCTCAGTGCAGCATTTGACACTGTAGATCATAGAACAATTCTAGATAGGCTGGAAAATTGGGTAGGACTCTCCGGAACAGTCCTTAATTGGTTCAGATCTTATCTAGATGGCCGGAGTTACTTTGTCACCATTGGTAATCATGAATCTGATAGGGTGGCTATGACATGCGGATTTCCCCAGGGATCAGTTCTCGGACCACTTCTGTTCAATCTCTATATGCTACCTCTGGGCCAAATTCTACAGAACAACAACATTAACTACCACAGCAATGCCGATGATACTCAAATATATATGGCTGTCGAACCGTATGACAACAGCTCAACAGACTCACTGTGTCACTGGATAGAGCACATACATACCTGGATGAACCAAAATTGTCTACAATTAAACCAAGATAAAACAGAGATTATTGTGTTTGGCAACAAAAATAAAAGAACTAGTATTAGTATGTATGTATGCTTCTATGTATGAATTGTGCTACAGTATATTAATAAACTTGCTTCTATATATGAATTGTGCTACAGTATATTAATAAACTTGCTTCTATATATGAATTGTGCTACAGTATATTAATAAACTTGCTTCTATATATGAATTGTGCTACAGTATATTAATAAACTTGCTTCTATATATGAATTGTGCTACAGTATATTAATAAACTTGCTTCTATGTATGAATTGTGCTACAGTATATTAATAAACTTGCTTCTATGTATGAATTGTGCTACAGTACATTAATAAACTTGTTTGCTGTGTAGTTCAGTTGGCTCGTGCAATGTCAGAGTTTTTGGGTTTGACCGAAAGATTCAGTGATGGTCAGTGATTCAGCTCATTCACGTTGAGTATGCCTGTCAAGAAAAGTGACTTAATGCACCAACTGCAACATACATATTAAGCAAATACCAATGACGAAATACTCTGTCATTGAAAAACACGTCTTTTGTGAACACTCCCTTTTTAGTTTCGGAGTGCCAGGTGTTGGCTAATGTTATTATTAATCATTCATGAGCTATTTTTAACCCCTTGACGCAGATGTGTTAATTTCTTTCACAATAATTGGGTGTGTATTGTGATGGCGGGATTGCTGATGATGCCTGTAGACTATAATTTATGTAGCCTACTACAAGAGATTTACATTTTGGTGCCCTTTGCCCTTTGCCATAGTGACTTTAGTCCTCCTAAACCCACTCTTAGTCTCCCTAGGCATGCCCTCTGTAAGGGTTCAACATGGATTACAGGAAAAGGTAAGAACGTCATTGAGACACCTAAGATGGGTTTAGTGCCTTGCCCTTAGGTCAGTGCCTTGCCCTTGGGTCAGTGTAGTCTGACCCAGTGCCTCGCCACCAAACTACACCAAACCTTCTGAATAGGGCCTTACTGTTCACCTTCACGCCCCTGGGTCAGAATACACCAAACCTTCTGAATAGGGCCTTACTGTTCACCTTCACGCCCCTGGGTCAGAATACACCAAACCTTCTGAATAGGGCCTTACTGTTCACCTTCACGCCCCTGGGTCAGATTACACCAAACCTTCTGAATAGGGCCTTACTGTTCACCTTCACGCCCCTGGGTCAGAATACACCAAGTGAAAAGACAAGAGAATCATGGAAACATTACTCATTCACTGCCAAAGGGATTTTGATAAAGCCTATATTACCCCAAAAAGCATGCATGGATGCGTACTTCGAAAATCCACCAGAAATATTCACAATATAACCTTAAACAGTTTTATTTTAGGTTTACTATAACATAGCTACTGAAGGTTGAAGCCATTGAGGTTTTTGTCTATATGGAACAAATCCTAATGCATAATTTGTTTTGACTGTGACGAGATTTGAACGCAGGACCTATTATTTGCAGGTCCACGTTTCTAACCACTACGCTATTTTACAAGGGGCCGTCAGTCAGGCCCCTTTTTACATTTAACCAAATATGCTATGTTGGTCTATTGAAACTCTATACTAGTGCTAATGTTATGTTACATGTTTGTCCTGTAACCAGATACTGGAAATCACTATGTGAAGCAAAGCTGTGTGTAAGAAGAGGCATCCTACATCATGATGGGTCATGTTCATTCCAGATTCAAACTTAATATTTTTTTTATAGTTAAATTAGCCTAAATTTAACTTTTAAGCGCATACCTGGTGAAATCAGAATATTTAAAGTAAATACAATTTTGGTATTAAATCAGGAAGCAAAGCTTTATTGCAGCATTCAAAACCACACAAAGCTGGGAACTTGGAAATATCCTACCTATGAAGTCATTTCTTTTAAGATAAATGGAAACTGTAATGGAAAAGACAAGGTCTATCTCCACATTTTTTCACCCAAATAACTAATACATCCTAAAGTTCTGGCTTTTCTACTTTTATAACAATGATATGGTAATTTTACATTATTTTCCAGGTTGATTTGATCATGGGATAAGACCTGTCATATGGTTTGTCTGTACCAGTCATTCTGGCCATTTGTGTGGTAATAAAGAAAACCGGAAGATTGTAATGGCTGTTAAAAGAAAAATGATGGATTACAGTTTTTCCTGGCCCACAAACTACTTTCAGGGTAAGGAACCATCTAACATCTGGTTGTAAAATAATGAACTACGACATTAGGTCCATTTCCCAAACAAGGTGTGGGTTTTCAGTTAACACAGAATAACAGGTTCCTGGTTGCCCCTTGGCCTTAACATACCTTATCATAATGAAAACATTCCTACGAACACTCATGATGTTTGTACCTGCATGGGTGTGGGCGTTTGCATTCTCTTACATTATTGTTGAAACTATTTTTTAAGATTCAATAGACAAAAGGAAACTTCAGCCATCCAACGCATTAAGGCTGGTATTGTGCAATGTTGTTGTGCAAACCTTTTCATAGTACAGAATACAGCTCTTTGATGAGCTCTTTACTTGACTTAATTTTCTTTCTTTCTTGTATGTTTTGCTTATTAAAGCTATAGATGTTTTCACTATTTTACTATGAAATGCTTTCAGCGATGGCTGGTACAAAGACTTTGTTCATCTGAATGTTTATTGGCCTGTAGCGGCCATACAGTTACCTGATAAAACAATGCTAATGAGTATATTATATGTACAGTGCCTTCGGGAAGATCCCACACCAGCAGGCTCAGTAAGTTTCTTTCCATCTGTTGTAACCCTGCTGAACTCTGACCCATCACTAACCACACCCACTCGCCCACCACTTAGCACAGCCTCTCAGGGACCTTGTTGCACTACTCCCTTGTACTACTCTGACACTGCCTTGCAAAGTCTGATAAGTAAGTTTTCAGTTGTTACATGTACGTGTTTACTTCGGGAACCTGATTGCTGCTATACCTGCATTTCAGTTGCACATGCCACCTTGCACCTTCAATTTGCCTGCACTGCGCATTTAGAATTGCCATTGTAATTGCATTTTTTTTGCACAGTCAAAATTGCCATTTGTACTTTGCCTCATTGCACAACTATTCACTCCCCACTTGTACATACATTATACTTAATACTTGTACATTTCCTGCCCTGTTCTATTTGCACTTCTGGTTAAATGCTATCTGCATTTCATTGTATTGTACCTGTACTGTTCATTGACAATAAAGTTGAATCTAATCTGAATCATCTAATCTAATATTCATACCCCTTCACTTTCTATGCAATTTGTTACTATAGATTTAATTTTCTAATTCATTAAATAGAAATGTTGCCATTAATCTATACGCAATACTCTATAATGACAAAAAAAGCTAAAAACATGGTGTGATAAGCAATAATTTTGTTGGATTAGCTGCGTAAGTTACATTTTGTGTTTTACAATGACTATAGCCCACACCCCACATACACACAACCCTCAACTGGACAAATCTATAACCCCTCCCCACATACACACACAACCCTCAACTGGACAAATCTATAACCCCTCCCCACATACACACACAACCCTCAACTGGACAAATCTATAA
>JACXGI010014457.1:0-19028 GCA_016801175.1 Esox masquinongy | reverse complement strand
CCTACCTATACCATGATGTAGTCTCTACCATACCTATACCATGATGTAGTCTCTACCATACCTATACCATGATGTAATCTCTGCCATACCTATACTGTACCATGATATAATTTCTACCATACACGTACCATGATGTAGTCTCTGCCATACCTATACTTTACCATGATGTAATTTCTACCATACACGTACCATGATGTAGTCTCTACCCTACCTATACTGAACCATGATGTAATTTCTACCATACACGTACCATGATGTAGTCTCTACCCTATCATTTCTTTCAGTATGAAGTTTGGGCCTTGTTGCATCTATGATGCATGTTTTTGAATCATTATTGTACAGTCACTACAATGTCACGCTCCATCCTCAGGTTCTCCCACAACAATGGAACTCTGTTGCTATTTAAAATGGCCTTATGGTGACATCCTTAAACAGTTTCCTTCCTGTTCTGCAGCTCAGTTTAGAAGGACGCCTGTGTCTTTCATGTATTTGGGTGATTTAATACATGATTTAAAGTATAATTATTAATTTCACTATGTTTAAAGTGTTACTAAAGCACTGATTTGTTATTGTTATCACCTATCAAATTACAAAAAAACAATCACTACTGGATCCATTTCAATCACACTTTACATTGCACAATATTTTGCACAAGTCCAAAGGGGTGAATACTTATGCAATCCACCGTACAGTATAGCAATATTTTCTGCACTGCCAACCAATCAGATCGAGAGAGGAAGCAAGAGGGAGCAATTCTGTCAAATCAGAAGTTTTAGTGAATAAATGCACTCCCTTTAGTCTGACATTCATAATCTTGATGTTGGTTTACAAGTTGATGCTTGAATACTATATATACTACTGACAAAAACAGGATGAGACATGATGAGTTTGAAAGCTATTTAAAAACTCCCCCCGTCCCTCTGTCTATGTACATCATACACTTCAACAGAAAGGGCTCATGTATGTCTAGATAGTCTGATGATTCTTACTGTACTGGAATGCAAAGGAAACTCTAGCAATGTCAATGTATGAGCCATTCACACTGCAGTGGATACTCAGTCTCATGGAACATAAAAGGGAGATATCAATCAGACATTACAAATATGTGGCTGTCTGACTGGTCATATGAGCTTCATGGCATTTAGTAATGGACACAGTGCAATGCCACGCACCAGACCCAACCCACCATGACAACAGAGGCCCTGTTTATCCCTGTTTACACACAATGAGACCCTCTCTGTACTCATGCAAACATATTCACTACAAAGCTTCAGTGTTATTTTAAGATGAAGTAACCAGTTTGCTACTTGTCCTGATTTACGACCAACATGTTGTCTTTTCTCTTGAGGGGAGTCTTGCTGCCTTGCTACCAAGGCATGCTGTCAGCTGTCCACTGAATTATCTGTTCTAAACAATCATCAAAATGTGTCCACAGACCAGCCATCTGATGCCTGCAAACACCATATATGTTGGGAGTGGCCTGCGTTACGTACTGTGGCCACTGGCCTACTGACGAATGGACTGGGGTTGTGGAAACAAGAGCCAGACATCTTGCAGCCAGGAGATGGAATATGACAACAAGCGATGGGTAAGGAAGGTGTCGGAACAAGACAGAGAGATGAAGAGTAGGTGTGTAAGTCTGCAATGTGAGACACCAAAACCCACAGCTGTCTGCTGGCCTCTACTAGACACCCTCCCACACCTCTCTAGTCTTACTCTCCCTGGGAGCAGCAGATTTAGCCCACGGCTGCTGACCCACAAGCACACTACCAACAACACATGCGTACGCACACGCACACACAAACACACACACATCTCATTGTTTCATTGAACAGCTACTCAATATGTTCAGATGTTAAAAGCACATTCAATGTCGTACTGGTTCGTGTCACACAGCTCTTTCATCCAGGATGTCTCTACCAGAATCCTGACGCGTAGGAAGGAATGCACTTCCGGGCCTTCTGCCTTAACTGAGCTCATAGAATTTGATTCAGCCTCTGGGGAACGTAAAACATTTATTAACAAAAATCTGATGATTTTTCAAAAAGCAAACACTAAACAAAATTGTTAACACTGTAAAAACAAGATTTGTATAAAAATGACCTATTACATTATTTCATTAAATCCTGGAATTGCTCCCAGTTGGTGCTGCATATTTCACAATGCTTTGCAAAGCTTGGTACGTCACTACAGTACACACCCTTGAGGCCCTTGGCCAGTCTGCTAGTGCTGGGCTTCAGGGGTGATTAAGGCCATGTAACGGCATGGACTTGTTTATTAATTTAGCAGAAATACACTTATATTTTCCCATGCCCTTATTAAAGACTGGACATACCCACAACTTTTCAAAGAATATAAGCAAAAAGGCACAAGAGGGTTTAGTTTGACCAAGGGGTGTGAAAGAGAAGAGAAAGGCACTGGATTAATAAACCATCCTTGCTGTCTTTGCCTGGAGGAATACCTCCTCTCTAATGCAAAGTCACTGGGTTACTCATGTCACCCCACACGTCCCTAATGCTCACGCGATAGGAGTGAACTCTGTGAGCAGTACACGGCTCTCTCTCAGGGTGGTTTGCAGTCAGTTGGTGTCCTTTTGGTGGTCTGGTGTTCAGCAAAGTGGGTGGAGATTTTTCCTGCCTGGTTAGCCCTGTCCATGGGGACCTTTGGATGGGGCCAGTTACTCTGGACCCCCTGTCCCAGTCCTTAAATTTACTCATCAATAGTTTGTGCCCGCGGGACTTGGGTCAGTCTGAATTCTATACCGAGGTATCCTTTTGGATCCATGGAATGCTCCTTCTAATTTTTCTGGTGTCCTTGAGTGGTGGAGACCATGCCTTAGGAATATGCGGCCTGACAACACTTATATGTCCCTGTCCAAAGTCCCCGTAATTGTGTTGCAGATCTATTTTCTGTCAGAGGATTCCTGCTGTCACAGCCCACCAGGTCGTCCCTGTCCTTGTCCAGCTGGTCATGCAGCTGATCTGGATTGTGTCTAAAGACTCTGGACACTGTCAACTTTATTGACCTGCTGGTCATATGAACATGTAAAATAATTGATCTGGGACAAAAAGACCATGAACACTCATGATCTTCACCTGGCACTGCCAGAAGAACACTGGCCACCCCTCAGAGCAGCTCCTCTACAGGTTTGTTCCTAGGTTCTTCTAACCCTACTAGGAAGTTGATCCTACCACCTACACATCCAATTTTTAGTGGTTGTTTGCTCTTTGGGATTTTAGATCTGTATAATCTTTTTTTACCTGACTTGTTTTTACTTCTCTAACTTTGTTGGTAACCGGTTAGTAAAAGCAATAAGGCATATCAGTGGTTTGTGGTGTGTTGTCAAATTGTATTGAAGCGTGTTCATTTGGCAGCATGTGTGGTTGTGTTTCATGCCTTGAACATCACTCGGCGAACATCAATCTGAATCGAGCTCCCACTAGTAAACAGATGACTTTGCTATATTCAATGTAGTGGACTTGATTAATATGAACAAATATTGTCTTATATGTATTTTGAAATTCATGCAGCAGGTTTGGTTGTGTATGATGTCTTGAACGTAACACATTCATATGAAGGGAGCTCATGTTAGTAAACGGGTGATTTAGCTACGTGAAAGGTGGACTCCCATAATACAGTTTGTGGCGTGATAGTATAAATTCAGCCCAATGCCAGTTGATGCTGTATGTGCTGTATCTTTCCAATAACAGTACCAACTTGTCTATATTCATTCATGCATGTATAACAAACTAGCAGTGCATGATTCCAAAAGTAAACTGTTGACTACTATCTTTTGAAGCTTTTTGCATCAAGCATTAGACAAGAATATTGATCCTGACAACACATACACATTTTACATGTTACTATTCTTCTGGGGTCCCCAAACATTTTCTCCCCATTAAAAATATATAAAATATTTTCCCAAAACCAAATTGTTTTTAATTACATACTACCCTTCACTATTAGCATCTTGATTATTTAGCTATCAATCGTGTCATTAACAATCACCCATATTAGCAAATTCATTTGAAAATTCACATTTCTCTAGTGTAGACTACTTATCGCAATGAATGATATCAGCTAAATGGCTTCAGTAAGTGTTCAGTATAGTTGGATTTCTGGTTTATCGTCTGAGCTCTAGGACATCTACAGTGCGTCACCCATCCTCTCTTCATTGGCACAGTCCCTTCACAGTGACTCATGCTCCAGTCCTTTCTGCTGCAGTAATATTACAGCAACATGACAAGAGGTATTCACAGCCTCCAATAAAACCCAGCTTTAGCCTGCATCCCAAAAAACACCATATTCACTATATAGTACACTTCTACTATATGGTTGTCCTGTGGGGCTCTGACCAATAGTAGCACACCGTGTGGGGAACATGGTTCCATTTAGAACTCAGAGCAACTGACCTCTTCCCAACAGCACCTAGCTGAGAAAAGACAACAGCCTGGTTTAAAATAACAGTGGGTCATAATATGTCCTCCTTCTCCCCTAAAAACCCTCCGTCCTCCCTGTCTGCATTGAACAGGGCACTAATAGCAGGAAGAAAGGGGTGGGGTGTGTGTGGTTGTTTAACAAAACACTGTGAGCTAACTTGCATTCTAGCCCTATCATCTGTATGAGCAATCTGTTAATAGATCTGTGCCTGTGTTCCAGTGTCTATCACCATGGTGTTGTTCTTATCACTACGTCAGTACAGTAACTCTTGGGAGCACTGTATGTGTGTATATATGTGCACAGCCATAGATATCTCTGGTTTCCCGTGATGCTTGGGCTCCAGCCTGGAAAGATGTTCCAGGGTCAGTAACGCAGATTGATCATTGACTGCTGTAATCTAATGACTGGAAGTGCCTTTAGCACAACAGACAAGTAAAAACAGTCAAGAGCAGAAGTTATGTAAAGACCTCATTGCACATAACGCCAAGCTATTTTGCAATGTTAACGCTAGCATGTGACATTCTGTGTGTGTGTGACAGAGTTGGTGTGTACTGGCCAACAGGAGAGTCTATGAGAGGCTAAAGATGCAGAGAGCGATGGTGTTCTCCTCCATACAGAATGCATGGCGGTTTGATACCAGAGAGCGATGGTGTTCTCCTCCATACAGAATGCATGGTGGTTTGATACCAAAGACGATGGAAAATCGATCCAGTCTGAAGCTCACTCCCTGGTAGACGAACAAAAGAGCTTACTCTAATATAATGTTGGGGTTATTGAATCTATTTATAGGACGGCTGCTGTTTTTGCCATATGGCTGGGTTAGGCAACTAGATTCAGCCGTGGACAAGATGAATATAATTCTAAAAACATATTTGCCAACTGCAAATTTAGCTCAAAAACGAATTAAAAAAAAATATATTTCAAAATGTGCATTTACACGCAATCACAATGTCTCATTTTATTTTAATACAAGGGAACTTAAAACATTACTACAATTATTTATATATATTTTTTTTGCCCCTCTCAGCTAACCCATACAGACTCATTTGGAATGAATGGAAATTGAGTGTAGGATGGAATACGCAGACAAAAAGCTTTTCTGGCTTAATGTTGGATAGCAAATGAAACATCCTCAACATGGACATCAATTTCCATGAATAATGTCAAGCCACCAGGCTGCTGTTCCGCTTCCTTCCTGTACAATATGATCACTGAGACAAGCTGTGGCGCAGACCGGGCATTAGGTTACGAGAGCGTAGAAGGCCAGCCACCTCCCGACATGTCCTGTAACACTGAGCAGAACAAACATAAAGCACAATTTCTAGGATGCATCCTTTAACACTTGAGACATCCCTGTCCTCCTAAAGAGACAGGCGGATATTGGCAAGGTGGATGAGCTGTAATTGGCACCATCCACCCAACAGCGGGCCAGGCAGGTCATTTATACTAGCCCTACTTTCCGTGGAGCTAATTATAGTGGCCCAGTGTGTTCTAATGAACAGAGGGAAGGAAGTGAGGGTCCAAGGACACAACAGACCTGACAGAGCGAGAGGTCAGGAGGACAAGGTGCTAGGCTGGCTACTGTCACAGCGTCATGGGCAGCCAGCCATAAAATGCCATTTCTGAGAGATGTGCGTTATCTGCTTCTGGAAATTACAGCCTGTTGAATTTGCCTCAAAAAGTTAATAAAATAAATTCAAATGACATTGAATGTTACAATAAGCATTGCGCTGGTTTTTAGGTCCTTCCACCTCCAAGTTGTAAAGCAAAGGCACCTGGATCTTTACTCCACATTCTGTTGATTAATTGAACCCACCCTGTCTGTCCTAGAAACATCATCCTTGTTCTCCTTGGAATTAATTTCTCTCTGCATGGATTCCAAATGGAACCCTGTTCTTTATTTAGTGCACTACTTCTTTTTACCAAGGTCCATAGACAACTCTGGTCAAAAGCAGCGCACTACAAAGGGAATAGGGTGTCATTGTGGATACTGCAGTCTTAGTTGGCGCTGTGTTCCTTCATCATTTTCTCTAAATATCAGACAGAGCATCATTTTAAAAGGCTTAATTTTTCCACAGTCACACATCCCTTCTTCCTCTGATCCTCTTCCTCCACTGAGAGCCAAGAAACATGCTCCTGTTCTAACAGAAATGACCTACATAGATAACAGCTAAATGAACGAATGAACAGGGCCCATCTTTCTCCTTGTAGGGAAATAATTATCGATAGGTCTGAGTAATGTTAGATTTAAGCAGCTAGTTTGGCAGTGCCTGGTGGTCATAAAGACAAGGACCGTAATATGCATTTGGGGTTCAGAATGTACCTGTGTGTGTTTAATAACTGCCTTATTTGAGGCCAGGTAGGGAAGGGAGAGAACCATGAAAGATCAGTTGGCAGTATTACATCAGAGAGGATTCCTAACCTGCTAGAACTGACCAAAGAAATGGATCCACCATTGCTGTTGGAAGAGTGAAAACCTGATATTTTAAGCCCTGACCACCCCCCCTCCATTTTACACTGGTTTTATCAACACAAGCATATAGTACATAACAAACCAACTGTGCCTTTATTGGCTGCACTCTTCTGAAAAGGGAGACTAAATGGTAAAGAAGAAGCATTGGTATTTCATGTGTCATGCTCCAAAGCAGAGTAGTGAGGCAGTTTACTAACATCCCTGTATTTACAGCTTAATGGACAGAACAAAGAGCAATTCCATTATCACGAGCCAGAGCCAGAAATCATGTGTGCATACTTTTGGTCAGCCAGAAATTGAGTATTCCATTACAGATGTGTTGTGTTCAGAAACATCACACACCCCTTACTGTACATTCACACCATTCACGATGGGGCGATGGCTCAATTCATTTCAATGAAGGGAAGCGTGGCGAGCGAGTGGCTTGTGGAGCGATGTGTGGGATCCGTTCAGATTTCTGAACTTTATGCAAATCACCCATGCCTATCGCTGGGGACTGACCAATCACAGGATTTTGCGTAGGTGGTTGTGAAATACTCTCCGTAAAATTAAAAGAACAGATAACTTTAGTTCCACAATTGAAGTTCCATTGTCTGCATTTGTATTCTTTTTTAAAAAGAAGGATGAAAAAAATTAAAAACTTATAGTAGCAGTGATGGGATTCCCTGAGCTGTACGACTGCACGCTATTTTCCCACAGGGACACACAAAAAAATGCAACTTTGAGACAGGTGGCTGAAATAGTTGGTGCTTCTGGTGTCAATAATAGATAGCTACGTTAGCTGACTGGTGGCTACCTAATTCTAACAAGCTGGTTTGCTAGCTAGCATTACTGCATATAAAATGTGTTAAAATATGTTTCTATTCCAATTTTAACCATTGTAATAAGATTACTTTCCTTCATACAAATCTGCTATGCTCAAATCTTGATACACAGCTTACCTGCTGTTATGACGCTAGCTCGCCCACAGACACACCCACAAGCAAGGCACTCTGGGCGATGCTAGCGCTGGCTATCCGAAATTTCGCGAACAGTGTGAATGTACCGTTACTGTCTGACCTGTCGTGAGGTGTCTCAGTGTGAATAAGCTAAAAATTTCCCACAGTGTTTACGAACAATAAATATTTACATGTAATTGTAATCTGTCATTTAGCAGATGTTCCTATCCAGAGCAACTTACTGAAGCAATAAAGGATCCATGCCTTGTTCAAGTGCACAACAACATATATTATTTTTTACCATGACAGTTTGGGGATTAGACCAGTGACCTTTCCTTTACTGACCCAATGATTTTGACCAATAGGCTGTTGATTCATGCCGGATTTCTGAAACTGTGTGTGTCTGTGTGCGTGTGTGTGTGTGTGTGAGAATGACAACATACCGTCACCTTCTCTAAGTCAGCTTCTGAGGATGTTGGAGACAGTGGGCTGATGGGGCTCAGAGAGGGGGAGCTGCCCACACTGGATATGTGCTCAGGATCAGGAACGTACAGAACCTGCAAACACAACCCATGTGTGGATTTACACAGGCCAGAAGGTGGGACACGCACACGTGCGCACATACAGAAAGGCATTTATATGGCAAAAGAAGTGACTATGAGATGATTGTGATTCATGGCATTCCAGGATGAACAAAGAAAAAAGGGCAAATAAATTGTGGTAGTAGTGTGTTCACATGAGAATGATGCGAGGATGTCGGATAAGTTGACTACACAGTGAATAATAGACCTTTTTCCACCTTTAATAAGATCCTGTAAGCAACAATATTTAAGGAAAAAAGAAATTAGAAAAGCTAGGGTCTCCCAGCAGAACACTGCCCAGAGCATCACGCTCCCTCCAACTGCTTCCAACAGTGCATCCTGGTGCCATCACTTCCCCAGGTAAACGACGCACACGCAAAAGAAAATGGGACTCATCAGACCAGGCGAACCTCTTCCACTGCTCCAAGATCCAGTTCTGACGCTTGCGTGCCCATTGTAGGCACTTCGATGGTGGACAGGGGTCATCATGGGCACTCTGACTGCTCTGCAGCTACACAGCCCCATACGCAGCAGGGTGTGATGCCCTGTATATTGTGACACATTCCTCCCATAACCATCATTAACATTTTCTGTGACTTATGCTGACAGACACTTTGCACTTCAATTTACAACTATTGCATGTATTATCCATAAGTCTGAACTGTGAAGTCTGAACTGTGGGGTAGGGTGGCAAGACAAAAGCCATTTCCCATAAAAAAAAATAACAGCCAAGCCTGCACACATTTTGAAATAACATGTAAACAATATACAATATCCCAAAACCATGTGGGAAAATGTATTATGGTTTAATGAGACCAAGGAAAATTTGTCTATGTCTTATTTACTTAAACACTGTTGGTTAAAAGACTTTATTAAAGTTGAAAAAAGGTCTGACATTTGTATTGATTTCAGCCTTTATATAAACAAAAGCTGCATTTCCAATAAGGTTGTGTTGCCGTTTTACATCCATGGATATATTCTGGGATATTTTATTAATTGTGTCTGTCATTTAAGCACTAGATTAGCATACATTGTCAGCATTAAGTGTCTTGAGAGGTCTCCTTCTTGCCTGAAAGAGGCCAAACGGGGCACACAGCAGTTATTGCAGTGGTAAGTGTGTTCTGATTAAACAGGCCCAGAGTGAAGGGGTGTAGCCAGGGACCGTGTGTGTGTGTGTGTGTGTATGTGTGTGTCTGTGTGTGTGTGTGTGTTTCCCTGTAATAATGTGGGTGGTGGTCATGGGCGAGGTGCTGAGAGCCCTCCAGAGCTTGCTGGCTGGTTGGAAGCAACACTGCATTGTGTAAAACAACTGGTAAACGCTACTTCTGACTGCCAATGTGATTGCAGGCTCTCCACTTCGCTCTTCGTTTGAGTGGATTTGAGAAGTTTTGGTTCTGACATGTATGAAGATAGGCTGTTTATCATGTTTTAAGGTGTCAGAGAGAGGACAAAGAGAGAATGCAAAAGGACACCTAAACAAAAGAGGGAAACACTGAGGGCAACCAAAGTGGTTTCATCAGAATTGTGTCGTAGGAACAAAACAATGTGAAGCTGAGTTAAAGGTATTATCAGAACATGATTGTTTTTGCTATGGGTATGGTATACCTTTTAAAATGTTCCAGACTGAGGAGCTTCAACATCCTGACTACGATGACATCTTAGTGGATTAAACATGTTTTAACATGTTTTTTTTTTTCTTTAAACAACTGTTTTATGTTGTGGTGTCAGTACTTTCTTTGTGATGCCTTTTTTCTGTCTGTCTTGTTGGTTTTCAATTGAAAAAAATAAATGAATTTAATGCTTAAAACGTGTAAACATTTTGTTGATTACATTTTTTTTTTAAACGAAATGATGTTTTAACTGTAATAAGTGTTTAGGAGTGACACCAGTGTAGGCCACAGACAGTCAGTTAGATAAAAGAGTAGCGATGAACAGTGAATGGTGTAGAGGGTTGGTCATTATGGCAATGAGAGACACCAATCTATTCAGAGGAATAGATTGGTTTTTCCCAACCTATTCCTCTGAGAACGTATCCAGGATTGAACATTTTTGTTTGAGCCCATCACTAACACACCTAATTCAACCTAGTTAAGGGATTTTTCACTGCAGACCATTTGACTGAGGTGTGCTAGCTTAAGGCTGGAACTAAAAGTGCACAGTCCAGATGGTCCCTGAAAGAATGGGTAAGCAGTAGGTAGAGTCCACACCTGGCCAGGGCAGACGGCTCTGGAAAACAACTTGTTGAGCTGAACCAGCTCGTTGGGTGTGGTGTCAAACTTGAGCGCTATGTTGTTCAGTGTGTCCCGCGACTCCACCTGGAGGGCCACAAAACAGAAGAGAAGCACACAATATCACAACTGGTCCTGAACTGGGTTGGCAGGTCCTCCTCAGTTAGAGGTCTACATGGTGTGGTGTGGTGTACTGTAGAGGTGTATTCAAACTGGTTTGGTGTACTGCAGAGGTGTATTCAAACTGGTTTGGTGTACTGTAGAGATGTATTCAAACTGGTTTGGTGTACTGTAAAGGTGTATTCAGACTGGTTTGGTGTTCTGTAGAGGGGTATTCAGACTGATTTGGTGTACTGTAAAGGTGTATTCAGACTGGTTTGGTGTTCTGTACAGGGGTATTCAGACTGATTTGGTGTACTGTAAAGGTGTATTCAGAATGGGGGTGGTGGATGAGAGTTTTCAGTATACAGAATCACTGACAGCACTTACTGTAGGTAAGGAAGAGAATGCATAATATGACATTCAACAATTTTGTTGATCCTGAGGCAAAAAATACTAAATGTCAATATTAGCCTTTTTGTTTACAAGATAGTACCAAGCAAGCAAACACTTGCATTTTCCAATAAGTCATGATCCTATTTTTGTTGTCAATTGACTACATTTGATCAGGTGGAAAAACAGCTTGGTAGAGGGGAACAGGAAATATCATAGACAGAGCTATTTCAGTCTCTCTTCAGGATGAAGACTGAGTTACACAGCCTGTGAGTCGGCATTGAGACAGCCTAGCATCTACCTCCTGTAGCCAGCTGTGTCCTTATGAGTGACACAGGTGCATTAGCCAGATCCTGCTGCTGGCTATATAACAGCGCTACAGAGACCTGTGTTTGAGCTGGTGAATAACTCACATGTCCTGTGGGGTTCTGCCTTCCAACTAACTATGACAGCGATGTCAAGGACGTGTGTGAGAGAAGCATGGGAATTGAACAGACGTTGTGTGTGTGTGTGTGTGTGTGTGTGTGTGTGTGTGTGTGTGTGTGTGTGTTGGCATTTTTGTTGAAAGCAGGGTTGCTGCATGATAGCGAGTCTGAGCGGTGTAATGGTAGATAATGGGGCTGTGTGTTTAGTGGGAACAGTCATGAGACTTGCTCAGTCAATTTCCATAGCGGAGAGGGGAAAGAAAACAGTTGGGCAACATGGAGGAATGTCTCTGTCAGCTCGTTCAAACTTGTAAATGACCAGTACTCTACAGACGGGAGGAAAGTCATGGGGTACAAAAAAAACAGAAACAAAAAAAGCACACATCACACACATACACACATTTGTTTTTCTATACACTTGGGAACAGAAATTCAGATTCCCTATTCCCTAGCCCTAATCCTAACCCTAAACCTGGCCATAACCTTAACCTCAGTAACCTTACCTTTATAACTAAATGGAACCTAGCCTTAATGCCTAACCCTAACCTGTAATCCCTACTCCCCAATCCTAACCCTAATTAGTAATGTCTAAAACCCCATTCTAAGACTAAGTTTTAACCAAAACCTAAAAGATTTGGAGGTATGGCCTCAGTGAGACTTAGTTTGGCTGACCCCTGACTCAAAGTCCTCCTGACTTAGAATCTGGGAAGTGCATTTTTTTTTGTTTATAATTTGGCCGGTCAAATACATGGTTTATGCTATAAAGTTTCATTTCAGATTATTATCTCTAATTTTAAATACTGAGAAAAGTGGTCTGTGCACTATGCAGCTCTCTCCAAAGTTACCTGGCAAGTGCACAAATGTAGGTCTTTAAAAGTGCATGTTGGATGTCTTATAGTAGGTTAGAATAATTACATGAACTGCCCACCAGAGCTGTGGAGCTTTCGAAAGGAATCACCTCACACACAGAAAGTTAACCATGTTTGATGGGCTACTCTCCGTTGCAATTGTGAATAATATCTTTCCAATTCCCTTACAACAGTCCTAACCACCAAGCCTCATAAACGTGTCTGATCGCATATCTCAGTTTTAAAATAGGCTACTTGAACTGCAGAAAATAGCCACTTGAAATAATGTTGAAAGTTCAATAGGAACTCAAACCAGACCAATTATTTGAGCATTCATCTCTCTTCTCTGCATATTTTGTCTTAAACCTACTGCAAAGTGTAGCAAATGTGAATTATATGATACTTAATTATTTTCAGGATGTTTTCTTCTTATAATGTAATTTCAGACACAGTTGGTATTTCATGGTGAACAACATAATGTTGTATCTGACCCAGTCAGATTACAGATCGGATCTTGGATATATCCATGAAGACCTCTACTGTGAGGTATAGCTCTCCCTGTGCTGTCAGAAACGTAGGTCACGTCAGCCAGGCTTCATGACTCTACCTCATAACTTAACCCCTAAACTGGAAATGACATGTTTTGTCTTTGTGGGGACCACCCAAAATAAAATGATCAGAATGTACTGTCTTTGTGGTGACATCCGGTACACATAGGCCTGGAACACACACATATAGACAATGAGTTATAAGCAGGGCAGGCAGTGACTGACGTGTGTCAGAAGAATAGTGAGACATTGGAGAATGTTTACAGCAGTCACGTGATAAAAAGAAAATCCTTTTTAAATGCAATAAACACAAAAAGTTAAAGGAATGCACAGAAATACACATACAGGGGTTCAGCCTTTGGAACCAGGGATCTCTAAGGTTTGTGTGGCTGAGTGATTTAACCATTACAGTCAACTACAGGCTGTTTCCTACCCAGAAATGGTGTCCAAAGCATTTGCAGAATAGGACAACAAAATAATTGTCACTGGTCCAGGATGAACTACAGTAGTATAGTTTAAAATCCTTTATGAGATTGCTCACTGGATATTTTTTAAAAGCAAACTCAATGGTTCACCAAGTTAAAATATATTTCTTCATCGCAGACAGAATCAATATCAAACTATGACGGAAGACATTTGTAAATAACAAAATGATCTAAGGACTTATTCAATGCAACCAATCAACACTGTATTCCCCACAGAGCACCACTCTCAGGGTCATCAAAAGGCTCTGCTCAGAAGTAATGCGCTATGGGTAAGGGGTTCCCATTTCAGACACGATGAATCACTTCAGCATACTGCCACTGCTGATGACATAGCTTCAAGAACTGACCACTCAAGGACTACTGTGACTGATTTGTGGTCTGTAAGATTTTACAGCTTCATTTCACAGTACAAATGTGATGTTGAGAAAATGATAATAACATACAACATTTAAAAAAGATTGTAAACATAAAGCACTGCACATTTTGGCACCAACACAACCTATTTCATCAGTTTCCCCTTTGGATGAAATTTTCTGACTATTGCTGGCAATCATGAAACTGCCCCAAAGATTTTGATAATTATATTTGGTAACTGACAGCACAATCTAAAGACATACAAACAGACCGCTGTTACAGACACCCTGGTGACTGGTAACCCTGCGCGACTCGTGAAGGACAGAAAGACGACTAAAAAAAAAACAACTAATTGTGCCAATAAAGACACATTAGCCTAACCGTACCCTGAGGTGGAACGCCAGGCTGGCTACAGACAGACCCATGGTACAACAGTGACTGGCCTACCGTCGCAATGATGCTCGCTACTGTAGGTCAGCTAGACCCTGGCCCGCCCAGTCTGCCTCCTATATGTATGACAACAACCATAAAGACATTTCACAAAAGCTACCTACATATCAAACGTGTAATCAAACAGAATTTAATGCAGCTCGTTCTTTCTGGAAATAATGTAATCAACCGACAAGTTATATCGAATATACCATCACTCCAGAGATGCTTGTAAGGCATTCTGTCTGATGAAGTCTGGTTACTTACAGCATGACAGTTGCCATAGCGACTTTGAGAACCTCAATGACATTCTACGGCTACAACTGACAGCTGGAACCTCCATTCACGCAGTCAGAGGACACAGCACAGCAGAGGAGACTGGGATCCAAATGTAAGATGTAGCAGATTGAAGGAGAAACACTGAGTTCAGACAGAATGTCGGTGCCACATGCCAGAATGACAGGAGTGCTTTTGAGCTGTCCATGAGAACTCACCACACAGTGCTATCTTTAACAGTACAAACATAGGAACCTTATGGGACACACACGTTGGCTTCGAAGCTACCAGAACATTGGCAATAGAACATTGGCAAAGCGTGTTGCCTACAGTAGGTTAACCCTACCACAGTGCGAATGATTCAGTCAAACGGAGGGTTGTGAGGAGGCAGTTCCACGCTGGCTGACTCATCCTTTTCCATTCATTCATTCACTAAAGGTCAGCCAGTACTCCAGGAGTGACCGTCAGAAAATAAAGGTGTGATCGGTGTTCATCAAGATATTGACCTGAATGGTTTTTTAGGGTGTAAAAAAGGGAGCAAATGATCATAACGTTGATAAAGCTGCAGTGCCTCCTTCACCATTGCTGCGGGTACCAGGCAACAGATTATAAACCTATCTATCTGGTGATAACGGGACGGAAACATTGGCCGACCAGCCCAAGCGCGGCACAGCGAGGGAGATCAGTTTAAGATAAACAGCTTCTAAATCACTAGGACACAAGACTACTCTCAGGACAAGTGCTGTGCTTGTTTTTGGCCTATGTGTGATGAAGGTAGCCATGCGGCACAACTTTAAACACGCCCTAGGGCCATGGCAACTTTCTGTGGTGGTTGGGACTCGCATCCAGGGCCAGAGCTAACGCGGGGAAAGGTGGATAAGATTCACGGGGCCCATAGCTTGGGGGGCCCACTGATCGTAATAATGTCAATGTTGGCTGTAATTGAGGGGGCCTAGGTAAATAACTTCTCTGGGGGCCCAGGATTCCTAGCCACGGCCCTGATCGCGTCCATCAAGTATTACCTGAGAAAAATAAATATAAACCGAGAGGGAGGTGTGTGTGCATGTATGTGAATGAGAGCGTGCGAGACAGACAGGAGATACAGTGGATAAACATTAGACTGGTAGTGGGTGACAGGATAGGGAGATGGCTGTCTCTCAATTTAATTTACATTTAAAGTGCTTTATTGGCATGGGAAACATTTGTTTACATTGCCAAAGCAAGTGGAAAATTAGAAAGATAACAGAACACACCTAAAACTTTTAAAGGAACCTTTTGCTAGATTTCCCAAATAGTCTATTGTCGAAATGTTCACGCTCAGTAAATTCTTTGTCGCCCTAAATATATTCTACTGTTTATTTTGGTCCAAGCGATGTGTAGTGCTGCCTATCCAAATACATTGGGATAAAGCTCTGGAGAAATCTCAAATAAATACAGGCATTGCTTTTGAACAGTGCAGGAATATGCTGGCTGAAATGGATCTGAAAAGCCAGGATAGTTGACCATACCGTATTTCTCCTCAATAGGTTAGCTTTACATCTAAGTATCAAGCTAGCTACCAAGCTAGTAAGCTTACCATTGCCTAAGATATGGTAGTTTATCAATGTTTGATTTGTTTTCAAAAATGTTCTAAGTCTGTAAGATCTGAAGGAAATATGTGTATAATGTGGTCATACATTTGGCTGGAGGTTAGGATTTGCAGCTCCATTTGCATTTTTGCGGGCAGTGTGCACATTTCCTGTATTTTCTCTAGAACCATGTCTGCATATTAAGGCCACTCTTTACAAGTTGACACTTTCCAGTGTGTCAAAAGGTTCTCTTTTTGTTTTCTCATGATTTGTTTGGGTCTGTGTTGCTCTCCTGGGGCTCCGTGGGGTCTGTTGCGGTGTTCGAACAGAGCCCCAAGACCAGCTGACTTAAGCGACTCATCTCTAAGTTCAACTCTGTATATGAGGACTTTGTCATGGAAGGTTTCAGAATCACATTCCTAGATAAGGGTGTGAAATTTAACATTGCTTTTATTGATTTTGATTGGAGTGGGTATGGTCCTTATTCTGCTCAAATTGCATGCCTTATTTGGGTGTTTGCATTGTACTCTGGGAATACGTTATCAAAATTCTGCATGTCGTCTCAATTAGGTGCTCATTCCATGTTGTGAATTCTAAATTCGTAAGAGAAGCCCAGACCCCACACCTCTGAAGGATAAAACGGATCCTGATTGGGACATGAAGTTTTGTTCTTTTTGATGGCATAGAAGGTCTTTCTTGACTTGTCTCTCAGATCATTCATAGCTCGTCGAAGTTACCTGCGGTCTAGATGTTTAGGCTGAAGTAGGTGTCATTTTCTTTACCCTTATTTCACCAGATATGTTGACTGATGACACATTCACATTTACAGCAGCAACGAGGGTTAACTGCCTTGCAGTTTTCTAACTCAGCAATTTGAGTTAGAAACCTTCAGTTACTGGTCAGGTCCTCTAAAAGCTAGGCATCTTGCTGCTAGGCTCCAAGTTCTTCCAGCTAGGCCCCAAATTCTTGCAGCTTGGCCCCAAGTTCTTGGAAACCCAGTAACTAGAATTTCAGTTCATGGTCCAGGCATCTTACTGAGATTTACTTTCAAGGCCCAAGTCTGACAGCATTTATGGAGAAGATCTAGGTGCGGCTGTAGGACCTCATTTTTGGGGGACTATCCCTCTTTCTCTGGACAAGCTGCTACTATGACAAATCTCCTGTCCTGTCCCCTTGTCACTGTAGACATCTCATTCTCCAGAGGGCTGCCTTGTGAAGCACCCTGCGGTCTGTTCAGGAGGGAGGTGGTGAGAGGTAGGTTGAGAAAATCTCCTGAATGACACCTGTCCAGTAGCAACACCAAGAGATAACATAAAGCATAGGGAAGAAGCACACATGCATACGCACCCGCAAATCAACGTGCTACCAACTTTCCTCTTTTCTCATCCTCCATCAATCCCTCTGTTCTTTCCTCTCATCCCTACCTCCTCTGTCCATCCCTCTCTCCTGTGCTCGGCGGCCAGGCTGCTGTAGTACCCCATGCAGCGTTACCAGGGAGAGGAGAGACTGACTGCAGCTGGATTTCAGGGTCATTTCAAGAACAACCATTCTGAGCAGCTGCACAGAAACTGACTCCTTTTTCAGTTCATTCTGAGGTATCAAGGTTCTCTCTTTCTCTTTCTCTCCCTCTCTCTCTCTCACACACACACACACACACACACACACACACACACACACAAAAACACAAATGCACAGACAGACAGACACACTAGGGATGTCAAGTCGGTAGAAATGTCAATGGCAGTTGGAAGGTCATTTGTAAACACAATGGTGGAATGCTTGCTGCTAAGCGGCACACAGAATGAACCCAATGACAGACTGTGATTGCAGGAAACAAATGTCTTTCTAGGTATTCCAATGGCCAAAAAATACTGCTCCAATTCTCCCTCCTCCTATACGTCTGCATTTCCATAGTGCGTCTAACCTCAGAGGATACAGTTTTTTTTTGTGCGGTAGAGAGCACTAGCTTTGTCTGACAACGCAAAGTCCGTCTTTATGTAAACACACAGCATTACATACAGTACACACGTGCTACTGTAGCAAAAATATCAAAGGCATCCCGCGCACGCGCACGCGCACGCACGCGCACACACGCACACACACACACACACACACACACACACACACACAGACAGACAGACAGACAGACAGAAGCCAGCATGGCCGGGCTCCTTTTCATAACACAACATAACACAACACCACCAGCAGCATCACCACCACCACATCAGCTGTTCCTTAGGACAGGGCAACAGCCAGTAGAGAGGGAGCGCGGAGCAGCAACACACACAGAAGACACCGCTCAGAAGCCCCGTTTACTTACAGCATACTCAATGGTTCCTTTGGGTTTCTGGAACGACATACGTCTGCTGCCATCCTTCTTCTCTTGAGTCTTCTTCTGGCCGGTATCTGAAAGCAAGCGAGGCAAGGTACGCATTACGTTCATGTTCCTCTCTCTCTCTCCCCAGCTTGCCTTGTCACAAGCCGCCGTTACCCAGCCCCACGGGTAGACAGCTCATTCGTCAACAGTAAGCGTGCGAGCCAGCCAGCCTGCGATGTGAGCGGAGTGGAGCCTCTTTCTGTTCCCTCCCTTCGCCGCTCTAGCTCTCTCCCTCTCTCTCCTGCTCCTCTCTCTCTAGCCCTCCACCACGCTTGCACAATGACAGGCACTGATTCCTCCTGCTGCTGCCTCTCCTCTCTCAGCAGACATACAGCACCCTGACCTTCACCACACACTGAGCAGAGGAGAAGGGAGCAGGGAGGACTGGGAGGGAGGAGGGCAAGTGGCAAGGGCTGAGAGGAACAAGCTAGGGGCTAGGACTAGTAATGTAGCAAGGAAATGAAAATAGGACTAGTTTGAGGCTGGGGACTGGGGGCTGGGGTGCGGAGACTGGGGGCTGGGGTACGGAGACTGGGGGCTGGGGTACGGAGACTGGGGGCTGGGGT
>JACXGI010014456.1:0-19173 GCA_016801175.1 Esox masquinongy | reverse complement strand
ACTAACTAACCTGTGACATAACAGTTAATAAAACATAGTGTCACCAGAGCGACTAACTAACCTGTGACATAACAGTTAATAAAACATAGTGTCACCAGAGCACCTAACTAACCTGTGACAATAACAGTTAATAAAACATAGTATCACCAGAGTAACTAAATATCCTGTGAGATAACAGTTAATAAAACATAGTGTCACCAGAGCAACTAACTAACCTGTGACATAACAGTTAATAAAACATAGTGTCACCAGAGCAACTAACTAACCTGTGACAATAACAGTTAATGAAACATAGTGTCACCAAAGTGACTAACTATCCTGTAAGATAACAGTTGATGAGTAAAAACATAATGTTCACCAGAGCAACTAACTAACCTGTGACATAACAGTTAATAAGATAAAACATAGTGTTCACCAGAGTTCTTAACTAACCTGTGTCATAACAGTTAATAAGATAAAACATAGTGTTCACCAGAGTTCCTAACTAACCTGTGTCATAACAGTTAATAAGAAAAAACATCATGTTCACCAGAATTCCTAACTAACCTGTGCTATAACAGTTAATAAGATAAAACATAATGTTCACCAGAGTTTCTAACCAACCTTTGTTATAACAGTTAATAAGATAATACACAGTGTTCACTAGAGTTCCTAACTAAACTGTGTTATAACAGTTAATAAGATAAAACATCATGTTCACCAGAGTTCCGAACTAACCTGTGTTATAACAGTTAATAAGATAAAACATCATGTTCACCAGAGTTCCTAACTAACCTGTGTTATTACAGTTAATAAGATAATACACAGTGTTCACTAGAGTTTCTAACTAAACTGTGTTATAACAGTTAATAAGATAAAACATCATGTTCACCAGAGTTCCTAACTAACTTGTGTTATAACAGTTGATAAGATAAAACATCATGTTCACCAGAGTTCCTAACTAACCTGTGTTATAAAAGTTAATAAGGTAATACATAGTGTTCACCAGAGTTCCTAACTAACCTGTGTTATAACAGGTGATGAATCAAAACAGAACTAGTGCTCCTACCTTGGGGTCCGTATTGGTTTCCCTGGGATCCATAGGGGCCACTGGAGCCTCCCTGGGGGTATGTCCCGGGCCCCATCCCAGGGTATATCTGTCCCCCAGGACCAGGAGAGGGGTGAGGGGACATGGATTGCCCTGACTGGGGTGGTGGTGCAAACTGGGAGCCAGACTGGTTTCTCTGCATGTTGGCCATGAAGCCTGGAACACAAACAAAGAAGACAGAGAGCATGTAAATAAACAGTTTTTTAAACTTATTTACTGCCTCCATACAAACACAAACAAACAAACAAACACACACACACACACACACACACACACACACACACACACACAAACCCACACAAAGGTGTGCTTTCCATAAAGGGGTAAATATCCCGTCTTTATGAGGAGTGAAACAGGAGACTGACCCTTCTGCTATCTCTGACATCTAGAGCCCTGATTGAAAAGCAGACAAACATATCAACGTCTTCTCCTGTAAAGGACAAACAGGAGATCGCTATAACAAATCCCTTTAAGGTCTTCATTTACAGTTGACTTATTAAGCAGACACTCCTATTCAAAGCCACTTCCAGCATCAATACATGCACATACAAACCCACACAGACACACACACAGACACACACACACACACACACGCACACAAACAAACACACACAACTGACAGTGCTTTATGCTTTTATATGTGTGTGCGTCTGTGTGTGTGTGTAAAGAAAATACACATATATTATACTGCACTTGGGGAATAAGACAGCGATTTAACCGTGACTGCTGTGTAATTCTAAGCTGTTACAGGAACTTGTGAGCTCTCAATTCATGAAAAAGGCTCTCAGCTCGCCTTCCCTACACCATTCAGATTGACATTTGAAATGATCCTCACAGGGCCTCAATATTACCACTGCAACCCATTTCATTACATGCTAAACCTGAGCGTGAAGCCAGAGAAAAGGTCTCAAATCTGCCTCGATTGGGAAAGGTCACTGGCACTGTAGCCACTCAGAGGAGATAGAGGTCTTTGCTCATCTAATAGTCGGGATTTGCTTTAAATGGATCGGCTGCGCTGGGCTTGGCTCACACACACACACATGCATGCATGCGTACACACACACACACACTTTCGCTCTATTGATAGGCTATACTGCTATTCAGGGCCAGCGTCCAGCAGCTCTTTACTCTGGCAGACCGGAGATGAGAGGGCATTTGTCTCTTTCCATGTCTACCTTTTCTGCTGAGAGAGAGAAAGAGAGAGTGTGCCGAGACTGAGAGAGAAAGAGATGGAGAAAGAGAGTGAGAGAGAGCAAAGGCCTGAAAGTGCTTATGCTGCTGGGAGATGTGGGTTTAAGGGGAACATTATTGTAATGTTTTGCTTCCATTATCGTAAAGGATTCTGAAAAACACTGTGCAATACTGCATTCTAAATTGCCCGGAAAATGGATGGAGAGAGGAATATTGTGCAGACAGTTGCTAAAAGCAAATAACGCATTCAAGGACTCCCCCCCAGCCAGGCAGCGAGACAGAGAGGCAGGCTGGCAGACAGAGCAGAGGCTCTTAGCTGGACTACAACAATGACATGCAGCATTGGGAGAGGGAGAGAGAGAGGGAGAGAGAGAGAGGGAGAGAGAGAGGGAGAGAGAGAGAGAGCGGAGGGAGAAAAGGGACATTCAGAGGGATTTATGGAAATGACAGAGGCTCTTAGGAGTGGGCACTTGAACCATGGGATTTAATCATATATTCTAAACAGCATTATGTTAACAATTGGGCTTCCCGGGTCAGTGGGAGCCAGAGAACAGCATTACATTTCTGTTTATTTGATGTTTCATGTAAAACAGGTGTAACAGCTTTGCATTGCACCCCACCCAACCCTCTCTCTCCCTCTCCGTCAGATGTTAACTGGTCCTTTCTAAGCTGTAAGCACTGGACTCTGTGTTAATGCTATTCATCATTCCTGCTTCTGCACAAAACCTACAGGTCCAGTGCTGTTTAACACCGGGCTAGTTCTACGGTCCAAATCAGTATCAGTGGGGGTTATTTGACTCATTCAAGACATTAACTTTTCAGCTGATTATTGGTCACTGTGGAAAAATGTTTAGCGGAAGCCTCAATCAGCGACCATTCATTTGATGTGGCACACAGCGTGTTGTCTGCCTTTTCAATCATGTTAATGACCAGAATGTATACCGCTATTATAATGAATCAACTCAGCAAGTCAGAAGTGTTTTCATTGTAAGGACTCTCGACCATCTTCGGAACATAGGGTTTACTGATTGCCAGACCACGGACTGTTCCCATGACCTGTTTTCACCGCTGACCCAGTAATACATTACCTGTCCACCAGCCTCTCCCTGGGAACCTGTCGGGGGGAGTTTTTGTTCTATACCTGCTGAGCTGGGTCAACGTTCACTGGTTCACTGACTCACTGGTTCACTGACTCACTGGCTAACATGCATGCTGGGAACAAGAGGAGCAATGGGAATGTGTGTGTGTGTGTGTGTGTGTGTGTGCGCCTATGTGGGTCTATGTATAATCCAGTATACAATGCCAAGCATGTACCTACTAACAGGCCAGATATAGAACCCTACAAACAGACAAGATATTGAGTCTTTCTAACAGGCCAGACATAGAACCCTACAAACAGACAAGATATTGAGCCTTTCTAACAGGCCAGACATAGAACCCTACAAACAGACAAGATATTGAGCCTTTCTAACAGGCCAGATATAGAACCCTACAAACAGACAAGATATTGAGACTTTCTAACAGGCCAGACATAGAACCCTACAAACAGACAAGATATTGAGCCTTTCTAACAGGCCAGACATAGAACCCTACAAACAGACAAGATATTGAGCCTTTCTAACAGGCCAGATACAGAACCCCACAAACAGACAAGATATTGAGCCTTTCTAACAGGCCAGATGAAGAGCCCTCAGTACCTAATAACCAATCAGATATAGAGCCCTCAGTACCAGGCCAGGTTTAGAGCCCTTCTAACGGGTCAGACATAGAGTCCTTAGTACCTTTTAGCAGGCCAGGTATTGAGCCCTGCAAATAGGCCGGATATAAAGCTCTCAGTACAGGCCAAAAGGTCAGGTATAGAGTCTTCAGTACCTACTAGCAGGCCAGGTATAAAGCCCTCTGCACTGGCTAAAAGGTCAGGCATAGAGTCTTCCGTACCTACTAGCAGGCCAGGTATAAAGCCCTCTGCACTGGCTAAAAGGTCAGGTATAGAGTCTTCAGTACCTACTAGCAGGCCAGGTATAAAGCCCTCTGCACTGGCTAAAAGGTCAGGCATAGAGTCTTCCGTACCTACTAGCAGGCCAGGTATAAAGCCCTCTGTACTGGCTAAAAGGTCAGGTATAGAGTCTTCAGTACCTACTAGCAGGCCAGGTATAAAGCCCTCTGCACTGGCTAAAAGGTCAGGTATATTGTCTTCAGTACCTACTAGCAGGCCAGGTATAAAGCCCTCTGCAATGGCTAAAAGGTCAAGTATAGAGACCTCAGTAGTACTGGTAATATGACATCACACCCTGCCTTTGTCTCCCAGTTCAGTGAGTTCCCACAGAGTGTTGGGAAACATTGCCACTGTGAAACACAGGCATACATACGGTCCCCAGGCCCATCAGCCAGGATCCAGTGAATACTGGCTCCAATCAGCCAGGACCCACCATGCTGATCCTTACAGGTGGGCCATAACTGAAGGGGATTCTCCAATTACCATATGATACACAAGAGACACACACAAACGTAAACGTGGGCACCCACATGCACACAGACTTGGTGGTCATACTCACCCCTTTCCTGAGACATGGGGGACTGGATCAAGTGGGGGTGGGGGCCATCCGACACCTTGCCAGGGGTCTGGAGGGCCATCTGGGGCCCTGTACAGAAAGCAAGCAAGCAAGCAAGTTTATTTATATAGCACAATTCATACATCGAAGCAATTCAATGTGCTTTACAAAGAAAAATAAAATATAAAATATATAAAAATACAATGACATAAAAACAACACAGTGAACAGAATACGCTGAGACACACTCTGAGGACGTTTCAGTGCCACAACACTTAAAAACTAGGCAGGAAGTTCAACTACACTATCATCTGTGAAATTCACTGAATGTCATTAAGACAAAAGATTTAGCAATATTGATAATGTTCCCAGTGCACAGCATTACGAAATATTCATTAAAATGTGTTTCCAAAATGGTTCTTGACGTTGAAAACATATATAGAGTAGGCCATCTAATGATCAAAATACAATACAATACTTACAAATACTACATAATTTCAACCTGACATTAAAGTAACCAATTCAAATGAACATCATTCTTTACTGTAAATCTCTAACAAATACACATAACTCTTCATTTTAATCTTATAAAAAAGAAAGGTTTAGTTTGAATGGATCCACCATCGTTCCACAAATCCCAAAGTCATATGAGACCAAAATAGAAAGGAAATATTTTATTGGTACAATAAAAGAATGTTATACACAATGTTATTGCCTCATATCCACTTGTCATCATTATGTGAGGTTATCCAATCAATGGATTTTCCTAACTAAACAAAAAGATGAAGAACATAACCACAAACCTAATTAATGTGTGTTCATATTAAATGGATGGCTGTTTATGTCCATATTTAAATTAATTCTCGTACAGGGAGCATAAACCAGTAGCTTGGGCAATGTGTCACTCTCGTTGGACGCATAATTAATGCTATCCTTAATCGCAAAAAAGGCTTTGGTTCTTCTATCTATTCAATTGTTTTAGATATACAGGTTGGTTCTGTTTTGCGCACTAATTGGACTCATTCTTGTTGGATGTGTTGGACCTGTCCCCCTTGTTAGACAGACTGGATCACCTCTGCCGACCCATCTGATATATGGCCAATTGCCTCTGATGGCAAAACAGATGCTGTGTTAAACATCTTCCACTTTCTACGTTTGTTTTCCTATGTTTTGTTTGCTGCAGTTTGTTTCCTCTCCTAAATTGGTGTGGGATATTTTTTTAATGTGCCTAGGCAAATGTAGTGGGCGCCCATGGGGGGGGGGTGACTTCTAAGAACCATTCTAAACACACCGCTAAAGGTTCATTGCTCACTGATGCTCCTCTTGTAGCATAGAAATCTACTACAGACCAGCAAGACTGATTAAAGGATTGATCTGCCTCACACAAAGGTCAACAGGTCAAGTAAGCCACGCCTCTCTCTTACTCATTATGTAGTTAGGTTACGAATGGAATAAGAATTTTCAAGAAAATCTTGGGAAAAAACAGAACATATTGATCCCGTGGGCAATGCTGTCCTCTGGACATGACATGCACATACAGTATATTTATATGAACCAAACAAACAGTACAGAATCTTCTATCCTCCAGCCAGAAACATTTCCCACTCTTCTCTGTTAAATAAGTGGTGGGAAACAGAAAAGGGACAGTGGGGAGAGGGAGGGAGCAGAAGAAGTGGAGAGACAGGGAGGGAGGGAGAGAAAAGGAGAAAGAAAGGCAGAAAGGGAGAAGTGAGTGGGACACAGAAATGAGGTAGAGAGAAATGAGGAAGGGATATACACGGAGGTGGGAGATAAAGAAATGGAGGGTGAAGGAGCACGGGAGAGAGGGGCAGAAAAAGAGGTGTCAAGTAAAGACGGAGAGAAGAAAAAGAGAACGGTGAGAGGAGGAGAAAAAGAGAAAGGGGGAGAGAGAGACAGGTAGTGTAAGAGAGAGATGGGGAGCTGTAGATGAGCTGGTTGCTGTGTGGGGCTGAAATACATGACTGGAGGTGGCTTCACGTAAACAAACCCAATTAAGTCAACATAATTGCTTTGCATAAACTGCATAAACAACATTTTCATATACCCCCACACACTAACACTTACATACACTGTCATATACCCCCACACACTAACACTAACACACAGAAGCACCAGTGCACACACGCGCACACAGACACACTCATACACACATTCGCACACGTGACCACCACCCCTTGAGTGGCTCCAGCGGCAACACTTGGAAGCGAGAATATTCGATTAGCGAGTGTGCCACCCCGTTCTGGTGGAGAAGAGGAGACAGGTCTAACACTGAAATAACAGCAGAACAACACAGCTCTCCGCTCCGCTCAGCTTGCGCCACCTCGGCGTGTCCAGGGGAATAAGAGGAGTGGTGTGGAGAGTAGATGGAGGAGAGCAGGGAGGCCAGGCCCCAGCCCTAAGGCATGTCACCACACTGTTCCTGGAGAGGGGGCTTCGGGCTGTCTCAGCAGGAGGCATGTTATCACCATTTACAGCCCTGAGGAACCACGACCACACACCCTCCGCAAAGACATCCTTCTCACCCATCTCCTCTCCCACCCAGGCAGGCCTGAGGTGTGTGTGTGTGATAGGTGGGGTGAGGCCATGAATAGTGAGAGGTGTGTGTGTGATAGGTGGGGTGAAGCCATGAATAGTGAGAGGTCTCTGTGTGTGTGTGTGTGTGTGTGTGTGTGTGTGTGTGTTTCTGTGTGTGTGTGTGTGTTTGTTTGTGTTTGTGTGATGGCAGTGGTAAAGAGATTACTGGAGAGGGAGCCGAGGCTGGTGGATTGCATCATGTGAAGAAGAGGAACAGAACAGGTTAGAAGAGGAGGAGAAGAGGTGAGAAGACCAGGAATAGCGGTGAGAGGAGGAAAAGAGGTGAGAGTACAGAAGGGAAATTAGAAAACAGAAGAGGGAGTGAGAAAGGGACCGAACAGAGAAGCCGATAAGAACAGTCAAATTCACTTCCACCAACCACCTCCTCTCTACTGTTGTGCTCTCCTGTTCTCCACCTTAGCTTTAATGAGCTCCATTGAATAATTAGCTGTGGATAAAACAAACAGACACTATAGCACGGCCTGGCAGCATGTTTAAGACTGAGTCTGATTAATAATTCAGCGATCAGGAGGAGGCTCTTGTGCTCAGCTTCTTACAGCTCAGCGCTGCAGAGAGAAGCCGGTTTAAATGTCAGCAGGCTTTTCCTTAATCCCGCATCCCTCCACCTCTCAAACCCAGCGTCTTTATTACCAATGTCTGGCAACATCAGGGTGGTTGTTCAGGTGTTTGTCAGCGTTCACCCAAACTGACTAGGGACCTGAAGGACAGGACAGTCGGAGGCTTCTTCCCACAACAGGACTAATTCTGTATTTCTACAAGCACTAGAAGACATGTTGAGTGTTGGGGGTGTATGAAGTCCCATAGCTGCTCCAGAACACAATTAACGTTTCTGTCAATCAGGCGGAGCACACTGGACAGCTTGCTATGTCTGTCGGTGTGCTTGCTCAAACACCACTACAAGCAATTTACACCTCAACTACAGCCCACGTTGAGGACCTAGTCAATGCACACACACACACACACACACACACATGCGACGAAACACACACGACGTAATGAACAGCTTTAATTCAGATTCTGGAGGAAATTAGCAGTATCAGGATGCTGTTGCTCATTGCTAAAGTTGGAGAGGAAATAAGTGTCTTGTTTGAAACCCCACCACTGGTGGTAAAAAAGTAAGATATCCTAAATTAGAACCAAGTGTCTTTGAAGTTGTTCAGGAGTAAAATAACATTATTGTAATTTCCATTTTAAAGCGTTTAACAAGTACAGTCATTTGAACTTTTCCCACAATAAAAAGTGAGAGGCAAAAAGCAATGGAGTTCACGCGTTTTGAGATAATACTAGTGCTAAAACCCAATAAACTTTCAAATATTCCTCGGCTAGGATTGTTAGGGCAACGCAAGACCCTTTGAAGACAGGGGATTCATCTTTGAAGCTTTTTTTTGAAGGGTTTCAAACACAAATGCTGCTGAAGAGTTCAAAGACGTACAAGAGTACTCATGGCCATATTCATCTCTGTTTTTCAGGTTGGCAATATTAAGCCTCTGAGCACAGCGAATCCCATGCAGATTCACGTCAGCTCGGACCCACTGAGAAAATAAAAGCAATTTAATTGATGATGAAAGAGAGGCATACACACACACACACACACACACACACACACACACACACAAACATACACACATTAGGATGAGCAGAAGGCATTCTGAGTAAGTGAAGCAATCGTGCTGAGTGCTAATGGACTGACAGGAAAATAGGGAGAAGAGCTGGTTCAGCAGCATCTCAGGTTGGTGGAATACACCCCGCAGGCACACTCACACACACACACACACACACCGGCAAGGTAAATGCTACTATGTCTTTTGGGGCTGTAAGCTGTAAACAGCGGGTTCTGAATAATGGTGGTTTAGATCTCAATGAGCATAAGTCAATGATTTTCCAACCTGGGGCAAGCGGCTAACGTGAGTTACTGCTTCCTGTGGGGGACATGGGAATGTGCTAGGGCAGGGAAACACTCTCCTACGCACCTCATTACAGAGCTAGCGCTTGAGCTGAGCTAGGCTGGAGATGGCAGGGCAAGGGGCGGAAAAGTGCAGCTTAAGCTAAAATGGGGGTGGGGTGGGGGGGGGGCACAGCGTTCCAGCCAATGTTCTGGGCTGCCTGCTGCAGGAGAATAATACAGCAAACTGCTCCGAGTTCCACTCAGCCAGTCAGAGTGGGATTTGTCTGAATGGGCCGACGCAGCAAGCTGGCTTTTTGATTCTCCTTTTAACAGGCAGGTTATCCAGAGGGCTGCAGCTCCAAACGTCATGAGGGCCAGAGCGCCAATACCAGAGGGCCGCGGAGCAGGGGAGAGACACAGGAAGGGGAGGGTGATAAAAGAGAGCGAAGGACAGGGAGAAGAGGCGGATTCGGAGGGAGGTACGCTGGCTGACGAGAGGGACGACCAGAGGCAGTGTTCCACGCACGCACAGCCTCTGATGAACTGTCACTGTGGCGTTCCCAGCCGAAACGCAGGGGGTAACTTTAACATCTAACACACGGAGCACATCTGCAGCGCCATGTTTTGCTGCCGCTTTTAGAGTATTTAGTGTATCAGGATAGGACCATGCCTCAGGCCCATGTAGCTCATTCAGCAGTGTATGAAAATGTACACACTACTTAGTGTAAGTCTCTCTGCTAACTGACTTAAATGTAAATATACGAGTGATTGAGCCGACATGGACGCTCAGTTGAACTGAAAATATGATGCAAATTGTCTCATTAATAACCCTTCACTTGATCTTCGCAGCCCTCACTGAAGCCAGTCCGTCAAGTGTTTTTACTCCAACATCTTCATGCGGGGGGGGGGGGGTGTATGGGCTGATACCAGACCCGGCAGGCTTTCACTCCCTCTCCATCCAGAGACGCTCTCTCTCTCTCGCTACGTGACTCGCCCTGACCTTTCAGCGCTCCTCTAGCCCTGGAAGCACATCAAGCGGGCGCAGATAAACAGCTTACTCTCCAAGCGCTCGTCAGAAAGCTTCAATCACATCTTTAGAAGAAAATAAGGGCTGGAGGGAGGGATTGAGCGGGCCGTGGCCATGTTAAATGGACCTTGATGGACCTTGGATGAGAATGAGTGAAAGGGAGACAGGCGTTTGTGATTTTCTACAGCAGGCGGCTCAACCAGTGTTGTGCCATAGGGGAGTAAGGATGTGGTCTGGGTCCATTATCAGCAGCACAAAATAAGTGGATCTCCTGCAGCCTTCATAGACAACCATACACACAAACACACACACACACACACACGCACGTGACTGTATCGGGGTACTACTACAATAGAGGTCAAAGGACAGTGTCATCAGTCAGTCCCTGCGGTCCACATACACACAGGGATTTATCTCCATGGTGATCAGAATGAACAGGAAGTGACAATCAATAAGGTGGACCCGGTCTGTTAGCCAACCAGACCAACAGATCATCACAGCTAATAGAATCACAGCGGTGATCAACATCCGCATCATCATTCACTCCTCAGCTTTGACTTGAGAGAATTTCGTCACCAGCAGTAGGCAGGGAAACAGAGGCATTGTTCAGTGACTGAACGCAGGGTGTCAAGCAAAGCCCCACTGCCTCTCCTCCTCTCCTTTCACAGTGTACCGAGCGCGCTCACAACGACTGATGGATTTTCTTAACGCGCATCCCATTCTGCCTGGCACGCGGATGAGAGTAATGCCGTTTGCGTCCCCAAAGCCAGAAAATGCGAGGTGCTCTGAATTGGTTTAGAGACATTGGGGCTGAGCAATGTGATTTCTGCTTGACTGTCACAAATCTAGCAAAACAAGAAAATCAATTTGCCATATGTGTCTCCTGGCTTGAGGAGAATCCAAATACCAGGCTAACCCAGATACTGTTACTCTATATTCCATTTGCTTCACAGAAACTATGAAATGACAGGGATAGAGAGGTAGAGGGAGAGAGAAAAAGGACAGAGACAAAGAAAGTGAAGGGGGCAGTAAGGGAGATAGAGAAAGAGAGGGATATTGGGACATAGACAAATGTAGAGAGAGAGAAGAAGAGGGGAAGAAAGAGAGGGAAAACGGGAGAGAAGAATGTAAGTCATTCTGGATAAGAGTGTCTTTTAAATGATTAAACTGCAAAAAACAGAAAGGGAGGGGGGAGAGAAAAAGAGACAAAGAAAAGAAGATGAAAACAAAAAACAAAAAAGCGAGAAAGAAGGAGAGGGAGATGGGATAGAGTAAAAGAGAAAAAAGAGATTAAGGAAAAAGAATAAAGAAAGTGCATTACATTGAGGGAACCTGGGGCTTTCCAACTCCAACATAATATATGTACTGTATATCTATGGGCCTGCTAACACACCTTTCAGTCTGTACTGTCTACAACTGCCAGGCTCTTGGTGTGTGTGTTTGTGTGTGTGTATGTGTGCGTGTCTATGTGTGCATGAGACGCCGCGCGTGAGACAGCCAGGTGAAAGCTGACAATGTGGAATTGCTCTCCTCTGACCGTTGTCAGGGGTGACAGGTTTCCGTGAGCACTGGGCCATGTGACGTGCGTCGCCCCGGTAACTGAGGCAAGCCTGACAGCCGCTGTCTGAGAGCGATAAACCACAGCCACGGTCACATCCCGGTCGGCAGCTAAGCGTGGTGCCGCTGCCGTCGCAGGACAGCGGACTGGACCATGACACTCGGTACCAGCTATATGATACCGAAGTGAAGGTAGGACTCAGAGCCAAGGGTTAGGGACAGCTATAGGCATCCTCATGCACAGATGTAGGCCGTGGCCAACATGGTGAGAATGAATGCGGGCCACCGTCCACTGACTGATCTACAAATCACATTGTATCATAAATAACCACTCGATATTATTTACAGATCAGGCAGTCAGTTGCAATTTACCCATGCTGCATTGCAGTTTTGGTCCTGTCGAACATGGCCATAGAGATATTAGGAAGGTGGTCAGGTTGATATATCACACATAACATGCTAGAAGTAACCAGTCGTTCATAAGATAACATGTCATATATAACGTGCTATTTAAAGAAAGCAACCAGACAGTAACAATTGAGTTGTTGAAATGACAACACATGTAGGTGATCAGGCTTTCTCTCTCTCAAATGCCTGCTGCTGGTGTTTCTAATTAGTATTAGTCTAACACTACAACTGCTGTTACCAGGATGAGAATGACTTAGTTTATATACACTCTATTAATCCCATCCGTCCTTCTGATGAGATCTGCCTCCTGCCCCGCCATCTCAATACGGATTTCACTGCGTGGTCTTTGGGAGCGGCTGTCCCACTTTTTCATTAGTGTCAATCACTCCTGCACACACTCAGTCCGCCTGAAACAACTCGCTGGCCTCAGAAGCTCACTCAAGCATTTGTCCCGCCTTGTCAGTGTGACTGACAGATCTGAGAGTCGCTGACGTATCGGTCAGGCCCCAATCAGGAAGAGCAGCAAAGGCTGGGAATGGACGGTAAAGGGTGCGAAGGGCAGGCGGAGTCACGTCCACATCTCAGAGTCGTGTGTCACTCTGACCTGTCAAAGGCCTGTCCAACACATTCCCATTCATTACTTCACTGTTTATCTCGACTAACGCTCTGCTATTCCACAACCCTGACTGCTCACACATGGAAATTGCCTATTGTCCTATTTTCTTATATTTTGCTTCCTGTTTCTATAGGAATATCAATCCAATTGCAGCCATATGTATCTGTAAATGAAAACAAATAATTTTTAATAGAAAGGAGAGAAGTGAAACTATATTGGTCAGCAAAATGGGTTATGTTGACATGTCCACTGCTGTAGATCTGATCATATTTTCCAATCTACTTCCACAGCAGGATGTCATAACAACAGAACATGATACTAGAACAGACAGACCAGAGGAGTTAAATAGAGAAACAGAGTCGATGACCTGAAGGAGGTTCTGGGATTGCTTTGTAAAGTGATTTGCTGTAAGAACTTTGTGGGTTCACCTGGTATGGTGTCTGGGCCGCTGACAGGGGAGATGGGGTTTACCTGGTACTGTGTCTGGGCCGCTGACAGGGGATATGGGGTTTACCTGGCACTGTGTCTGGGCCGCTGGCAGGGGAGATGGGGTGTACCTGGTACTGTGTCTGGGCCGCTGGCAGGGGAGATGGGGTTTATCTGGTACTGTGTCTGGGCCGCTGACAGGGGATATGGGGTTTACCTGATACTGTGTCTGGGCCGCTGACAGGGGATATGGGGTTTACCTGGTATTGTGTCTGGGCCGCTAGCAGGGGACATGGGGTTTACCTGGTACTGTGTCTGGGCCGCTGACAGGGGAAATGGGGTTTACCTGGTACTGTGGCTGGGCCGCGGTCAGGGGAGATGGGGTTTACCTGGTACTGTGGCTGGGCCGCTGACAGGGGAGATGGGGTTTACCTGGTACTGTGGCTGGGCCGCTGACAGGGGAGATGGGGTCAGATCCAGAGCGTGAATGGTTGGATTGGTTCGAACCTCCAGGGGAGCCAACAGGAGAGGGTGATGGGCCACTGCCCCGTCCAGATAGGTGGGGTGACGCATGGGGTGAGAAGGGAGACTGGGCTGGGTTACTCTGCTCCCCCTGGCTACTAGTGGAGCCTGTAGCACTGACGGCTGAACTGTGACCACCATCTGTCCCAGTAGGGAGGTCATCTATGGAGCCAGACAGGTCCTGGATCAGAAGAAAAGAGAGACAGAGGCGATGGTGAGTGAGGAATGTCATAAAAGAAACATAGACATTAACAGTGTATGCTGTGGATCACAATGCCGTAAACCATCAAGTCCAACACTACACTAGTAGTATAACCCAGCACTAGCCTTTTAGTACAACCAAACACTAGTCTATTAGTACAAACTAGCAGTAGTCTATTAGCATAACCCAACACTAGCCTATTAGTACAACCAAACACTAGTCTATTAGTACAATCAAACACTAGTCTATTAGTACAACCCAACACTAGCCTATTAGTACAACCCAACACTAGCCTATTAGTACAACCAAACACTAGTCTATTAGTATAACCCAACACTAGTCTATTAGTATAACCCAACACTAGTCGATTAGTACAACCCAACACTAGTCTATTAGTACAACCCCACACTAGCCTATTAGTACAACCAAGCACTAGTCTATTAGCATAACCCAACACTAGCCTATTAGTATAACCAAACACTAGTCTATTAGTACAACCAAACACTAGTCTATTAGTACAATCTAACACTAGTCTATTAGTACAACCCAACACTAGTCTATTAGTACAACCCAACACTAGCCTATTAGTACAACCAAACACTAGTCTATTAGTATAACCCAACACTAGTCTATTAGTATAACCCAACACTAGTCTATTAGTACAACCCAACACTAGTCTATTAGTACAACCCAACACTAGCCTATTAGTACAACCAAACACTAGTCTATTAGTATAACATAGCACTAGTCTATTAGTATACCTAAAACTAGTCTATTAGTATAACCTAAAACTAGTCTGTTAGTATAACCTGAAACTAGTCTATTGGTATAGCCCAACACTAGTCTATTGGTATAGCTCAACACTAGTCTATTGGTATAGCCCAACAGGGAGGAGGAGGGAAGGCAGGGAGGATTTCAGTATTGACTGTCTCACGGTATTCCCTAATCTGAATCAAGGGAACCCCCTGTGAATGCTGACAGACTGCTGAATGATAGTCTGATAAAAGACAGCAGAGACAGAACGCGATGGAGAGAGGCAGGAAGTCCAGGTGGGTGTGTTTGTGTTGATGATGTCAGTTTTAAACACATCACAACAGCTCTCCAGCCGAGAGACATCACCCACCCACCTCCCGGTGGCTGATGGGATACCTGGTACACACCAGCTGAGGTACCTCTGTCTGTCTATCCCTCCTAATTTCCAGGCTATTCTCAAACCCTACATCCCAGCTTAAGCACTCTGCTCTGCTCAGTGTTTTGGTTTGTTCAAACCATTTGCGAGGCCTACTCCATCTCAGCCCAGTCCAGGCTCTTCTCAGTCCTTGCGCCCCAAACGGTAGATGCGGTTTTCCTGACAATAGGAAGGTAGAGTCAACCCATCTTCTGAAAGCATCTGGAACTACGCTTCTTCTTCTCTACTGGCACTGATTTCTTCATTGGAACCAATGTACTCATGTGGCTCTCAAATCTAGATATGTTCAAATGAATGGATTAACTGCATAAGAGCATGTGTTAAATGGCTAAAATGTAATACGGTATTTCTGTACAGCGACCACCACGAACAAGGCACCTGAAACCAGATACATTCACTGGCCCATAGACAACCATGTCTCCTTGGTCAATAATGGAAATACTGTTTAAATGGTTGAAACAGCTGAATATTAAGAAAACCTCACAGGTTCTGTTACAAGTACGCATTCCGGTATTGTTAACACACGATATGGCGGAAAAAGCGTACAGCGGTATATCGTGATGAACTGCCCATATGCATAGCATTGCTTCTACAGTGAGCACCCATAAGCTGGTTTTCTGGTGACAAATGTTGGCAAATGTCTGGCTGGTTGTTAACACGTCCTCTGTGGTGGCAAATGCTTTTGTTGTTCGTCACGCCTCCATGGCTGCCCACCCACTACCACTCTGCCCGCTCCACTCTGCCAGGTTGTTTCCGACTGTCACATGGGATCATCTGCCTGCGCTCACACATCTGCCGAGCACACGCACAAACAAACACACAAACAAACACACACACACACACACACACACACACAGGTGTCTCTTTCTTTTTTTCTTTCTCTCTTCCTCATCCCCCCTCTATCAGCGGTGTCACCATCTGACTCTACCTATCAACTCCTCTAAGCCAGATGATGTCACAGGCTGTCTCAACCAATCAGCCGAGCTGTGGTTCTAAGCAGGCAGTCCCGGGTCACCACAGGTGTGCCATTCGACACAGTGGGATTCTACAAACAAGGGAGCCATGTCGATGGCTTTCCAAGCAGGCCAATCCAGCGTGACATCTACCTGATTATTTAGCTGGGAGACAATTAAAAATGAGGAAAGCACTGTGAATAATTATATTACCTGCCAGTCGTCCGTTCTACATTAACCATTGGGCGGAGAAGCACAAAATTAATTTGAAGGATTCAATGACTGACCTGTTTGGATTAAACTCATGCTTGACCACATCTAAACAATGTTCTGACTGAGAGAGCCCAGGGAATCAGCCCAAGCACCATATGAAGAATAAATGTCTGACAGTGACGAAGCCCAAATGCAGCTTCTAACCACTTTCCACAGTGCTGTTTACAGAGCAGCAAACCGCCGGCCTCGTCAGAATCCGTCCAAATACCCAACAAGCTAGCTGGGGCCCATTCCAAAGTGGCCCGAACCCAATCTGTTTGCCTCTGCTGCAAATTGCTCTGTGCATTGAATCTCCAAATAGCTGTCAACTACTCCCAGTTGGCATGTTGTATCACTTAATTCGCCTGTGAAGCATGTAATTGTCATAATAAGAAAAATATTGAGGTGATATAAACAACTTGCTTTGATGACCTGTATGACCCTTCACCTCTGGGGTGTTGCCATCCACTACACTCCTCTCCCTCTCCTCAGTGTCTCTTACAACTACCTCCTCTCTCGCTCTCTTTCTCCCTCCCTTTCTCTCCCCTCTCTCTCCCTCTTGCTCCCTCTCTCTCATTAAAGCTCCCTCTCTTATATTCAGACCCAGTCAGACATGGCAATGTGGGACAATACACACAGTAGAAACACACACAGTACAAACACACAGTAGAAACATGCACAGTAAAACCAACCACAGTAGAAACATGCACAGTAGAAACAAACACACAGATACATACAAACAATATTTTAATGTATTTTCAAGACATACATTTTTCCTGAACCTGTAATCCTAACATTACACTAACACTTAGCCTAACCTACACCTAACACTAACCCTCACTCTAACTCTAACCCTTACCCTAACACTCACCCTTACCCTAACACTAACCCTTACCCTAACACTAACCCTTACCCTAACTTTGTTTATTTGTCAAATGCACCGAACAACAGAGCGTCATCCTGCACAATGAAATTCTTGTGACATGGCACCCGACAACTACGTAGTGAGAGTTAAGAAGAAGAATATATAAGCAAAAATATATATACTGTAAGAACAGCATGGTGGAAGTAATGAGTATTATAGATAACATTTGAGTGTAATATGCTTATGAATGGTACATGCAAAGGAATATTCTAATGCCCATTAAAAGTACCTCAAAGGACATCAGAGCATCTGGAAAGTTTGTGTGTGATCAGCATGATCAGTATGACCTAACCTACACCTAACCCCTACCTAAACCTAACTTACATGAATAGGCCTAGCCCTTATTCTTAACTCTTAAGAATAAGGGCTAAGAATAAGAATTCTAACTCTTACATGTTTTACATGAATTCTTACATGCATTCTTAACTCTTACATGCTTCCTCAAAAAGTTAAAAAAAAAATCTTCCAATGGGGTGAGAACATTTCACTTGTTACAAGAGAAACATTCTAATTTGGACATAACCACACACCTGAATAACTCTCATGTTACTGTTTTCAGACTTAAAAGAAACATTTTGTCTAATGCTAAAAATACAGTTGTGCCTGAATTAGAATGTACTGTAGCTTCTTTTCAGAATATCATTTGACATTTTTGAAGTTTTGAAGGAGGGGGAAGACCCACCAGGCTATGAGAAAAGACCCTACACTGATTAACCACCAGCCTATAAGAAAAGCTCCTACACTTATTAACCACCAGGCTATGAGAAATGCCCCTACAGTGAATAACCACCAGGCTATGAGAAATGCCCCTACAGTGTATAACCACCAAGCTACGAGAAATGCCCCTATAGTGAATAACCACCAGGCTATGAGAAATGCCCCTACAGTGAATTACCACCAGGATATGAGAAATGCCCCTACAGTGTATAACCACCAAGCTACGAGAAATGCCCCTATAGTGAATAACCACCAGGCTATGAGAAATGCCCCTACAGTGAATAACCACCAGGATATGAGAAATGTCCCTACAGTGAGGAACCACCTGGCTTTGCCTCATTCCCACCGACCCAGTGCTTGTCCCTCTTCAGCTGGCAGAGATGTGAGGGCTGCTGGGAGGTAAAAATGAAAAGTGTTTCCCAGGCAGGGGTTCTATGGTCACGCTGTCTAGACAGGGAGGATTCAGACACTACCATTTCCTGCCAGCGGACCAAGGGGAGAGAGAGCACTGACCCCTAAACCTCCTCACAAAAACCGAGCAACACATTCAACATGGTGACCCACATGGCTGTATTGGGCACGGTGGGTGTTCTCACAACAGCTAACCACAGGGGAGTGTACTGGTGCTGGCACAGAGGCTGTGCCTGCTTCTAGGGCTGCGCCAGAGACTGTGGCTAGCTGGGTCTAGAGCAGAGGGCCGGGGTCATGCAGGGATGGTGTTGTCAACTCCGGTTAGTGGTTCCCGGGGCGCTGCTGTCCAGAGTGTCACCTCGCTGTTGGAGGGGCCAGCCACCCCCTGTCACCACCGCTGCTGCTGCCAGCACCGCCACCCTGCTGCCACCGCCCTGCCACCAGGCCACTAAGGCCAGCTGACTCAACCCTGCCACCAGGCCACTAAGGCCAGCTGACTCAACCCTGCCACCAGGCCACTAAGGCCAGCTGACTCAACCCTGCCACCAGGCCACTAAGGCCAGCTGACTCAACCCTGCTCCAGGCCACTAAGGCCAGCTGACTCAACCCTGCCACCAGGCCACTAAGGCCAGCTGACT
>JACXGI010014455.1:0-19021 GCA_016801175.1 Esox masquinongy | reverse complement strand
CATGGCCAAGACCAAAGAGCTGTCCAAGGATGTCAGGGACAAGATTGTAGACCTACACAAGGCTGGAATGGGCTACAAGACCATCACCAAGCAGCTTGGTGAGAAGGTGACAACAGTTGGTGCGATTATTCGCAAATGGAAGAAACACAAAAGAACTGTCAATCTCCCTCGGTCTGGGGCTCCATGCAAGATCTCACCTCGTGGAGTTGCAATGATCATGAGAACGGTGAGGAATCAGCCCAGAACTACATGGGAGGATCTTGTCAATGATCTCAAGGCAGCTGGGACCATAGTCACCAAGAAAACAATTGGCAACACACTACGCTGTGAAGGACTGAAATCCTGCAGCGCCCGCAATGTCCCCTTGCTCAAGAAAGCACATGTACAGGCCCGTCTGAAGTTTACCAATGAACATCTGAATGATTCCGAGGAGAACTGGGTGAAAGTGTTGTGGTCAGATGAGACCAAAATCGAGCTATTTGGCATCAACTCAACTTGCCGTGTTTGGAGGAGGAGGAATGCTGCCTATGACTCCAAGAACACCACCCCCACCGTCAAACATGGATGTGGAAACATTATGCTTTGGGGGTGTTTTTCTGCTAAGGGGACAGGACAACTTCACCGCATCAAAGGGAAGATGGACGGGGCCATGTACCATCAAATCTTGGGTGAGAACCTCCTTCCCTCAACCAGGGCATTGAAAATGGGTCGTGGATGGGTATTCCAGCATGATAATGACCCAAACACACGGCCAAGGCAACAAAGGAGTGGCTCAAGAAGAAGCACATTAAGGTCCTGGAGTGGCCTAGCCAGTCTCCAGACCTTAATCCCATAGAAAATCTGTGGAGGGAGCTGAAGGTTCGAGTTGCCAAACGTCAGCCTCGAAACCTTGATGACTTGGAGAAGATCTGCAAAGAGGAGTGGGACAAAATCCCTCCTGAGATGTGTGCAAACCTGGTGGCCAACTACAAGAAACGTCTGACCTCTGTGATTGCCAACAAGGGTTTTGCCACCAAGTACTAAGTCATGTTTTGCAGTGGGGTCGAATACTTAATTCACTCATTAAAATGCAAATCAATTTATAAAATTTTTTACGTGTTTTTCTGGATTTTTTTGTTTTGTCTCTCACTGTTCAAATAAACCTACCATTAAAATTATAGACTGATCAGTTCTTTGTCAATGGGCAAACGTACAAAATCAGTAGGGGATCAAATAATTATTTCCCTCACTGCAGTGAGTACAAGTCAGCTAGTGATTGGTCAGCCACTAGAGCGCGAACCGTGTTTACCGCATTTCATTGGATGCTGACAGTGTAATAGGCTTTAGTTTTTGTTGTATTAAAGGAAGGTCCAAGGATGAAAATCGCAGACCACAGCGATATGGATATTGCACATGTCCATATCGCAATTTCAATCAAAATTTGATTGATTGTGCAGCCCTATAGCAATGGATGTACTTCCTGCAACAGCTGAAAAAGTTCAACCTGCCAAAGACTGTAATGGTGCACTTCTACACTGCCATCATAGAGTCCATCCTGACCTACGCTGCAGTGACTGCGAAGGACAAGCGCATCCTCCGCTCTGCAGAGAGGGTGATTGGCTGCAATCTGCCGTCTCTACAAGACCTACACACCTCCAGGACGCGGAGGCGCGTAGCAAAGATTGGGGCTGATCCATCTCAAATGTATTAATGCTCTAATGTATTAATGCTCTGGCTACTGTTTTTATGCTCAGTTCACTATTCTTATTTGTTTTTATTTCTTTTGTACAAAATTGCTGCACCAGAAAACCAGAACAAGTTCCTAGTTTATTGTGAAATTTAATTGGCAATAAAACGATTCTGATATACATTTTGTTTTATATATTTTTGGCACTGAATAAACATGAGATAAAAGAAAAAGACTGACTGTGGTTCGTTGGAGCCCCAGAGGCTTAAAAATGTCTTTATAACCCACTGCAGACTGATGTGCATTAACTTTTTTCATGCGGATTTAACAAATTATTTTGATTGTGGCTTGAGGTGGCTTTTGAAGTAAGTCAATCTGATTTATATTGGTCAGGGTTAATTAGGCCCAAATAATGGCTTGTTGTTTACCAAGGTATTCAAACACCTGAACCTAATAATCCCTTTCATAAGGTTGAGTTAACTGGGCCAAAAACTGAAACTTTCTCACACCTGAAGATTGCATGTTTGATTAACCTAGCATCACACCAAAGTTACAAACAAGCACCAATCATCAGTATAATCTTTTCTTTGACAATATAAAAACAGGTTATTACAACCTTCAAAAAGATGACCAAATTAAATGAGAAAAAAATGTGCTAATACTCATATGAAATCACAAATTTGACAATCCATATCCATTATTTGGTTTAATTGCACACAGGGTTCCACTTCGCATACAAAGGCTGCAAGCTTGCATTCACTTGAAGGGACCACTGGAAGGTATAATTAGGTATAATTTATGGCTAATAATATATGTGTATATAATAAATGACCTCATACCCCATCCATTATATTTTGTTGTTGCACATACGCTTCCTTATGGGATTCCACATTGCTCGTGGAGGCTGCAATGTTATTTATTTGAAGAGGCCACTGGAGTGTGTAATCAGCCCCTATACTCTTGATTATTTCCACTGTTATACTGTAGGTAAAGTAAACCAAATCACCCAATTTGGTGATTGAATTCAATCCTCTAAGTCTTCTTAATAATAAAAAAAAAATGATTTATTTAAAAAAATATCTTTATTCAAGACATTCCCACATGTTTTAGAGTGGTATTCAGAGAACAATAAAAAAGGAAAAAATCCTTTAAAAATAAATACAAGACAGGGTTACACTAGCTACCAACCAAAAAATCTGATTCTAGAGTTGCATACTTAAAGAGAATGTATTACTTTCATATTGGTTTATATTCCTCCTAAGAGATTACGGGCAATGGAAAAAGAACTACCACTGAAATATTTAAAACAAAACAACCAATTGAAAACACGTAGTGTTAACCTTAAACCAGTCAGGGAGTATAAAACACAGAATAAGCCTAGCAAATACGCAGAATAAGCCTAGTCTAGGACTAAAAAAACAAGCTCAATGGAGTTTATTGAACTTGATTTTTTAGTCCTAGACTAGACTTAATCTGCGTCTGTGAAACCGGACCAATATGTTTTAAAAACATGAAATATACAATCTAAGGTGTTCTTGTTGCCTCTTTCCAGCGATGTGACATTTTTACCACAGGTTTTACAGGTGATTAAACAAGAATGGATGCTCCAACAGCAGGGCGGCTACTCATCAGCTACTTGTCATCCTCTTCGTCCTCGTCATCCTCTACTTCGTCATCGTCAGTTGCAGAAGAGGACGTATGCAGTTTACCCTTGGTGCAGTATGAGGTGATATCCTGTGGGATACAATGTAATTATTTAGTGTTAGGAACCAAGCAGTGTACACTTCAGGAATTTCAACATCTTAACATAATTGAGGCTCCCATAGTAAACTGTCTTTCCTGAGATTATTTTTGTCTTGCAAAATGTAGTGGTGCCTAGTAAAAAATGGTGTACTAATGGGTGTTCACACGCTTGAAGACTTTGAGAATTCTTAGTAACACGTGATAATTGTATGTCACTAAAAACATTTCAATGAGAACTTACAGACGTCGCTCATCTAATTCCAGCTCCAAGGGAGCGGTCCGCAATGGGGCATGCCTTGTTATACTGCGGTATACCGAGGCACGTTATGGTGCCATGCGGCATAGACAAAAACATAAAATAAAAAATAAGAATAGCCACCAGGGGGCATCTGTGAAAATGTCAACACATGCCTGAAACAGCTGTTATTACAGTGTTTACTGCTCTTAATTCAAGCCTGTGTCTGTTTTCATATGGCCATAATAAAACATTCAAATCGGCGGAATATTGTCTACTATAATCCTATTCATGGATTGCCATGTTGCTGTGTTTGATTCCATAAACTCCCAACTGTCACGCAACCTCTGACATTACTGAATACTAATTTAGATGTCAGATTTTTTTGTAAAGTAGCCTAATAATGTTTTTTCCCACCACATTTTTTTGATGAAGTACAATATGCCACAGTAGACCCAAATGACCCAAAAAATATAGTTCAAGTATATAACATAGCGTGTTTACATGAAGGATGTTTCGGTTGTTTAAACGGGCAATAGGCTACACGTTCAACCCATCATTGTTTCATGAATATTTTCATGAAAGTTTTTTCCTAAAGTTTCAAATAAATGTTGTTTGAACAGAACATGTAATTTGTTTATTTACAATGGACTAAAGTCAGTGAATTACTGTTAATTACTCCACATTAAACGAAGAAGAAAGCTGGGTGAGACAAAGTGCCTGTTACGAGACTTGTACTGTCACATGCCTAATTAGTTATCACTAGAACTGCCAGGGATTTTAGATTAATTATATGAAGAATTTAGTTGGTTTTTATTAGAGGTCTTATGAAACATAAGAATAAGGAAAAAAATGACTATTTCAAAGAACACAGGCTATAGTATTTTCGTTTGTTCACGAAAATACTATAGGCTCTAAACATCTATAAAAATTAAAATGCACCATATATAAATTCTTGATCAAATCCATTAGAATCTTTGGTTACTAGGCCCAAACAGGTAAAACGATTTGCATAAAGCTAACCTAATATCAAAGAGTTATGAAACAGTCAAGGACATCGTTTTTATTTTGTTTCACTAATAATTAATATGATCTTCATGGTTCTATAATCAGCAACATTTCATATAGGCCTATTCAGACAGATTATATGTTTCACATTTTGTTTCTCTCCTAATAATAAAAGGAATTTCATGAACAAGATGGATTGATCATCATTGATCAACTGTCATCAACATTACAATTCATTCTCATTGTTAAGTTGATTCGCATTCAACATCAATGAGCATGATCCTTTATCTGGGGGTATCGCCCAGTAAGAGAGATTTGCACCTGCCTGGGTACTATCTGGCCAGCATTTTTGGTCAACATTGAGATGTGTTCAAGATGTGTGCTTCTACCATAATTAAAAACCAATGGTAAATACAGTAGTCACATTTGTATATTCTTCTGTTAGCGTGAAGCAATTTGATTTCAGAAACATCTTGGCTGACTAACCTGGTAGAACCCACTATTATTGGCATATCCAACAGCAATTTTATACCAAGTATCCAATTGGTAATTTTGCACAGATTATCCAATCTTCTTGTACCGAGTAATCATTTGATCAAGTCATCAATGTTTGATAATGATTATTAGTGACATAAAAATGTTAGCTGGCATGTCATTAATGATCATTCTTGAAATTTCAGGGGAAATATTTTTTCAGGTAGTTGGTTAGTGACGTAGCTAAAAAATACGACCCCCTATTATTGGCCACCATCCCCAAATATTGGCCACCTTAATATTTTGATGAATTACATTATAATTGCTTTTTATTTGTATTACAAATGACAGATCGTAGTCTTCTCTGATGCGTCTACAAGAAAGTTGTAGCTAGTTTTGCCTTCTGGTAAAGAAAAAAAAAATAAAAAAAAATAAAGACTGATCACTTAGATATTACATGACGTCTGGTCTGTCACGCAAGTCGAATTTCACGAATTGCAACTTGTCTAAAACAATTTCCATACATGACATTTTTTAAAATAAAAAAGTTTTAACTTCCAAACATTTCTATAAAAAAATGGAGATGGGCTAGCTGAAAAGGTATAAATGTACCATTGTTTCCAGTGCATTTACATTAAAAACTTGAAAGGATTTACTTCTCCGACCACTAGAAACAGCCGATAATGGGGGTGGCCGATAGTAGGGAGACATTAGTTACTATTTACAGAAGACAGCTGCTTCAGATGAACGAGTTACGTTCAAAGCATCAAACTCAACCGAACATGCTGCCAAATGAACACAATTCTATTCAAATTCTATACAATTTGTAAGTAGTTTAAGGTGCAATGTAACGGTTGATGTAAAAAGATATCACAGACAAAATATATTGACTGACATTGATTGATTTTGGGGGGGGGGGCTAATTAATATTAAATAGGCTTAGCGACTTCTCTGGGTCTATACAAATAAACTTCTACACTCACAAACTGAAAACCTTTAGAGAGTTTTTGTTACACCGTATTCCTACTTAATCCGCCAAAATCACACCAGCAGGGCAGGCGGGAAACTGTACCCAGGCGCTGATCACCCCTCTCTGAATGACATCAATGGATGAATGAGCGATACTCCCAGATAAAAAAAAAAAATCTGAGCCTAGGGTGAATTGGATTTAATTTAAAAATGAGGATGAAGAGGTGTAATGATGAAAAATATGGCAGCCACATGTCGCAAATCATTTTAAAGTGACTCCATATTTTAATACAAAAACATATTGCATTATTTTTATGGAAGATGCAGGTTTGCTCTTCTAAATGATTGCACCCACCTATGCACATTTCGCACAGTTGCTAAATTCTCAGGTCAACCCAAGTCGGGTTTCCCACAATGCTGAAAGAAAAAATGGCACTTGTGATTCAGTGAACTCTACAAATGACATTGACATTGGAAAAGTGGCTATGTACACCGATCAGCCATACCATTATGACAGCTGAAGTGAATAACTGATAATTTCATTATCATGTCCAAGGAAGAAAAAGTGGTGAACCGGAGACAGGGTCATTGGTGGCCAAGGCTCAATGATGCACGTGGGGAGCGAAGGCTGGCCCGTGTGGTCCGATTCAACAGAAGCTACTGTAGCTCAAATTGCTGAAAAGGTTAATGCTGGCACTGATAGAAAGGTGTCAGAACACACAGTGCATCGCAGTTTGTTGCATATGGGGCTGCTTAGCCGCAGACCAGTCAGGGTGTCCATGCTGACGCCTGTACCACTGCCGAAAGCGCCTACAATGGGCACATGAGCATCAGAACTGGACCGCGGAGCAATGGAAGAAGGTGGTCTGGTCTGATGAATCATGTTTCCTTTTACATCATGTGGATGGCCGGGTGCGTGTCGCTTACCTGGAGAACACATGGCACTAGGATGCACTATGGGAAGGAGGCAAGCCGGCGAAGGCAGTGTGATGCTTTGAGCAATGTTCTGCTGGGAAACCTTGGGACCTGTCATTCATTTGATATTACTTTGACTCGTACCACCTACCTAAGCATTGTTGCAGACCATGTGCACCCTTTTCATAGCGGTATTTCCTGAAGGCATTGGCCTCTTTCAGCAGGATAATGCGCCCTGCCACAAAGCAAAAATGGTTCAGGAATGGTTTGCGGAACACGAGTTCAAGGTGTTGACTTGGCCTCCAAATTCCCCAGATCTCAAACCAATCAAGCATCTGTGGGTTGTGCTAGACAAACAAGTCCGATCCAAGGAGGCCCCACCTCACTACTTGCAGGACTTAAAAGGATCAGCTGCTAACGTCTTAGTGCCAGATACCACAGCACACCTTCAGAGGTCTAGTGGAGTCCATGCCTTGACGGGTCAGGGCTGTTTTGCGGCGAAAGGGGGACCTACACAATATTAGGCAGGTGGTCATAATGTTATGGCTGATCGGTGCAATTGCATTATTATTCGTTAGCCTTTCAGTGTCTGCGCATTTTACTAGTTGGTAAAATGTCGAGTGCTTAATATTTGCAATATTTGCAATGTGATGCGTTAAAATAATATATATTTTGTTTATTTTTGGCTGCATGATGATAAGGCTTTTTTTGTTCAACTTAATTCCAATCAAGTACATTTACTATTTTATTTTATACAAAAAATTTTCCCTAAAAATGCTGAGCAGTTAAATTTACTTGCCAGCCGATAGGCCATGTGTATCGGAAACGCTTGTTCTCATATTTAATAAATCATGCTACAAATACAAGTAATAGGCCAAGACTTCATGCAATTTAGTTATTAGTTGTTGCTGAAAATAGGGGTCGACTGATTAATCCTTTGGCTGATTAATCGGCGCCGATAGGTTTTACAAACTATTGCTATAGGCAGAACTTGGCTCCGATAGTGGCCGATGGCTGCTTAGCCTCTACTGGTCACTTGCGAGTTACATCATCTTGCGATGAGCCGGAGGCTCCATGCATGAAGTCAAGGTAATATCACTGTGTACGGCACCTGAGATCATTTATATTTAAATGAAAGTTAACTTTAAGACAGCATTATTCATTTTTATGAGCATGTTATGGTTATTGGTTATAGACTCACATTATTAATGCCTTAGACTGAAGATAACTGCTGCTCCGCCGAAAGCATGCACTGTTTTGTTAGCAAGCATGGTTGTTAGAATTTGGCTAGCCGTAAATGCAAGCCTAGCACAACTATGGGCCAATGGCCATATCTGATCATTTGGGGGCCACTTTTACTGAAAGTGTGCGTGTGATTAACTGATAGTAATCTGAACTGTTAAAGACCAAAATAGAATGGCACTCTTCCTTGATTTTATGAGACATCAGCACTGGAGAGGGTCTGCCATAAATGCGCAATAGACTTTAAAATTACGTTTTTCAATGTAGACCAACTCAGAGATATTTTTTTCAGAAAGCAATTCTCCACTCCATGAAAAAACCTTCAACGCATTATTCTGGCGATAGGGTTAGAAAACATAGGCTAAACCTTGCGGTCCCGGGGTAAACATTGGAAAAGCTGATTGTACAGCAAGGCTGACAAGTGGCAGTCAAGTAGTATCGGTTTTCAGTTTATTTCTCCCCACAAAAGTTATCTTTCGACAATATAACGCAACACTATCAGCTCCTTGATCACGATACAAGACAGGGAGGAAAAGAAACCATTCAACTTTTACTTTACTTACCAATGTAGCATTCTCTCTTCCAAATACTCCAGCCATGTAACTATCCATTCATTAAATCGCACACTTCAGGGTCCTCCTTACCCCAGGAATATGCACGAACATTAATGGATTGTAAGAGTGGCATTACAATGCAAGGGGTCACAACAGAAGTAATCCTTCCTGGCCAGTGATAAATCACAGAACGTCATCGCCCATTGTAGAACATAATTTTTTCCAGCGATGTAATCCACCAAATCACACTTCAGGATGTTCTGTTATCAACATATACAAGAGGAGCCGCCTTTCTGGAGAGAATGCAGACATGCTGTTTCCTCCATTATAATATCAGGCTTCTCAACTGGAGTAACTGAATTTATAAGGTAAAAATAGCTAAAAATATATACATAGCTCAGAGTTTACGTTTGCCGGCAAATGCTGGTATATTTCAGTGGGAAAACATGCCAAATAAATAGATTAATGGCATATATATGCCATAATAGCCTAATATTGTGTGACCTATACGATCTGTTGCCAAGAAAACAGCGAGCCTCTGCTGTTTCATTAAGACTTACTGAGTGTTTCGTCATGTGACTAAGTGTGGCACGAAATTCAAAAGCTGCACACTCCAGCAGCAACTCCAGCATACGTTTAGTATGCAATGGGACAACATATTTATAGCCATACATTTTAATGCACATTATCTAATTAGGAAATATGGTTCGACTTACAATATTAGTCAAAATATTTTACACACGCTTGATTGTTTTTTTCCCTTTTGTCGATCAAAGTTGATCTGACACATAAGCGACTGAAATTAGTTCTCTATTAATTAATAATGTTGAGAAATTAGGCTACATTATGGTGCATTGCAAAACAATTCTAAACTAGATGTAAACTTACTGAAATTTAGAAGCAAACGAGTTTCAGTAAATGATCTGCGCCTATAACTTTACGCAGAGCTGTGAAGCGCTCATCTGCACCCATGGCCAATACATCCTACGGAAACTGACATAATTCGCATGGTATTTCTTGAGACATTTCTAACATAGGCTTCAAAATCCCCTATTCAGATTGGAAACATGATTTTGTAATCCAAATATTGTGCAAAAAGATAGTAGTCTATAAAATAATTGCGATCTGGCTCAAATTATTGTGATCAGGCAATTACGCAATATTTGCGACAGCCTTAGTTGTAGCCTATATGCTAATTTCGCAAAAATTGTGAAGAGTTCATTCTGCTGACTAATTTAAATAAAAAAACATTTGTTGGATCATAGCGTTTGTGTTGTATTGCTGTTTAAATGTAGGCTATTATATGACTATTTAAAACATATGTCCGGTAGCTGTTCTATATGGCCGAATTTCTGGAATTTTAACGGCCATGTTGGCAGTGAAAAAAAGGCCAATGTAAACTCTGACATAGCCCCCACCCAGTGTTATTTTGCATACTAGAATCAGTCAGTTTGATGTTCAGTTCCAGATTTCTTTGTTTATTTAGGTATTTACTTTGATTTAGATGTTCAGTCCAACAGTTATCCTGTTTCTAATAAAGTCAAAGATTGTTCATTTCCAACAGTGTCGGGGGGTGGTATCGGCTATTGGCTTTTTCCTGCTCCAAACTATCGTTATTATATCAACTTTTAAAAATCCACTATCGGTCGACCTCTTGTTGAAAATGTGTACTTTATGTATAGTCTGTAATCCGTATGCTATTATGTTGTTTAATCTAAGAGGAAGGTTTTGAGTGAGGAACAGAAGGGTTAAAATTAAGAGACCACTGCAAATTGAACGCTTCTGTTCCTCACTCAAAACTTTCCTTTTCAACTTTTTTGGAAAGGAAAGAAAAAGGTGCAGTGGTCTCTTCATTTTTTCCGGAGCTGTATATATTATATTACTCAGGCAACAGATCAATGGATTTGTAAATTTGATCTTGAAGGAGGAGCGTGACTTTTTTTTTTAATACCTTTTTTTTTGCACTGCTGATTTTGCACTGCTTACTGGTCTTGCTCTTTCTACAACTTGTATTGTTCTCTTGCATTACACAGCCAACAGCCAATAGGGAAATAAGGCAATAGAGCAAGTGTTGTCCTGCTTGTGGTTCACTAAGCCGCTTGTGCGCGGGTGCGAGTCAAATTCAAATATAGTAAAACATTGTTGACATTGTGATGTTGTAGCCATCAATGATGGCTGTCTAATATCATCGATAGATGACTGTCATTCCAAATGCTATTTGCTATATAGCAAATTTTGAGAAGTCATGGCATTTTCAAGTTATTTGAATAGCTTCAGTCTACTCTACCCGGTTAAAACGGTTGCTTGCAGACTTGCAAACATTGTATGAATTATTCTGGCCTGCCAGACTTAATTGCAGCAGTGAGCTCAGGACGGAGTTGTAATTATGCAAGTGTTCAGTATGTAATAATACCCATTTTATTTTCTACTTTATTTTACCTAAAGGTGTAGTGGCAGCCCCTCTTCAAATATTTCTAAATAGTGAAAAGGGTCATCATTAATCCTAATTCTTATCCTAAAATGAGAAAAATCTCTTTAGAAATGTAGTTTGTATTTGGTTAAAATAATTAATGATAAATGTAAGCCAAATTGGTTTAGTAAATAAAACAGGTCTGAATACTTAAGTGTTTTATTTTAGCACTTAAAAAAAATGGTAGATCTGTGCCTCTGAGACATACTTTTAATGATGCTGTCCAAATACTGACACAAACAGCGTATTGGGGGAGTATCCTAACTTGAACTGAAATTCTGCTCGCTGTGATTGTCATTTAAAAGCCATTATACTGTCACAATCCTCACTATTTAATCTGTGATACAATTCCCACCAAATCGATCAGCCCTACATTTTGTAATCATAATTGTTAAAAAGCTGTTAACCAAAACAGTAATTCAAAAGAAAGAAGCAATGAGCACATCCTATGAGTAAAATTGGACAGATCAATTACTTTTCACTGGGTTTATTTCGTCTACATAAGAAATATGCTTCAATCCTCAAATCAGCCTCAATCAGAGCATATAAAAAAATAATATAAAATATTTTAAAACTTAAAAAGCTAAATAATATAATTTAGTAGTGCAAGTCATTATTTTATGCCTTTGGTTACCAACGTTTGGAGTCTACATCACTGAGTTAAAATGCAGGCAGAGAAATCAATAACATCTAAGCATATGCAACATTATAAACAATTTGAGCAGAGAGTTACTATTACACTTCAGACCAAATTTACACAATCCTTGCACAAGTGGTAATCACGCACCCACTTTAAGTGGGAGTATAAATGAAGCTTAAACCAAATGCCTCACAACAGAATATTGTCAATTCTTCACCTCAACAAAAGAAATGTTTAACTGATAATGCAATGACATACACATTTTTACTGGCCTTAGGCCACTGGGCCATCGTTAATGTCGGACCTTATGAAACAGGTGCGCTGAAATGTTTTTTGGGGAGCCATGTGAAAAGGGTGAAATTGAATTCAAAAGAACTACCATTCTATTATTGTCTAATCTTGCTGATTTGCACAAAACATTTGGTATTATATACCAGATATTATAATGTTGGTGTACTTTAAGTGCACAAGCCGTAGGTCAGCTGCCACATCATCTTAGAAAACCATTTACGTTGCATGATGTACAGCAAGCAATCCGTCTGGACACATTGTCAGTGCACTCCCCAATCTTCTAAAAAAGAAAAATATATGTTGTTCCTTGCAAGTAATCTTTAGTTAGCTCTTCTAAATAAAGTTCTGAGTAAACAACAATGTGAGTATATCTTTCCCCTCCCTCTTATTGAAAATGCAGCTGCGAGGTCCTAGGGGTTATACCCGGTGAGCGATATTAATAAACAATTCTGACAATATTAAAAGCAGCCAATTCCAATTTTACTTATCAAGATAACATTTACTTCCGCTGTTTTTACAGTTCTGTTTTTTGGTTTTTCAAGAAGCAATCCCCAAAAGCAAAAGTTTTTGCCTACACTTTTACAACCTGGTTTCCAAAAAAGTTGGGACACGGTGTAAAACTCAAATAAAAACAGACTGCAATTATGTGCAAATCATTTATCCCCTTATTTAATTGAAAATAGTGCAAAGACAACACATCAAATGTTGAAACTGAGAAATGTTAGTTTTTTGTAGAAAAATACATGCCCATTTTGAATAAGATGCCAGCAACATGTTTCAAAAAAGTTGGAACAGGGGCATATTTACCACTGTGTTGCATTACCTCTTCTTTCAACAAAACTCTAAGCGTTTGGGAACTGAGGAGACCAATGACTGTAGTTTTGAAAGTGAAATGTATTCCTATTATTGTTTGATGTAGGATTTCAGCTGCTCAACAGTTCTGGGTCTCCTTTGTTGTATTTTTGGTTTCATAATGTGCCCAATGTTTTCAATGCGTGACAAGTCTGGACTGCAGGCAGGCCAGTTCAGCACCCAGACTCTTTTACATCGGAGACGTCCTATTGTAATACGTGCAGAATGTGGTTTGGCATTGTCTTGCTGAAATAAGCAAGGCCTTCCCTGAAAAATATGCAATCTGGATGGCAGCACATGTTGCTCCAAAACCAGTATATATTGTTCAGCATTAATGGTGCCTTCACAGATGTGCAAGTCACCCATGCCAGGTGCACTAATGCACCCCCATACCATCACAGATGCTGGCTTTTGAAATGGTCCCTCTCCCTTTTAGTCTGGAGGACACGGCGTCCATGATTCCCAAAAAATATTTCAGATTTTGATTTGTCAGACCACTGGACAGTTTTGCACTTCGCCTCAGTCCATCATAAATTTTCCACTACAGAATCTCGTCTATTTTTAATGCTGTGCCGCCTGAGGGCCCGAAGATCACGGCCATCCAATATTGGTTTTCGGCCTTGTCCCTTGCATACAGAGATGTCTCCAGATTCTCTGAATCTTTTAATGATATTATGTGCCATAGATCAGATCCATGCTGACCGTGCCAAACTGCCGATCCGTTTGCCTGGCTGATCCCATGATCCGCCCTGTGTGATGATGGCACCAGGGAGGGTATTGGCAACACCATCGAAATCATCTTGATGGAGTCCATTTTTTTCTATTAGTTCTATGACTTGGGGAACAAGTCGAAATCCTTCGTGTGTTTAAATAGGGATGAAGCCACGGTTAACCATGATTTACTGCTACCTGCAGTCAGAGAATGTTTGCAAAGAATTATTCATTTACTGATCCCAACAATGACCTGGATGGAATTGTGTGACGCTTCCTTCAAAATTGGATCCTTAATTGTAACAACTGCAATGCAGTCACCCAACCTGTATTTTGGTAAAAAGGTGTGGGATGGGTCTTGAGAAATGTACCCAATCTCAAATTTATAGACACTGTCGAGAAACCAAGGTTTTATCTTGGGTTCTGATTGTAGGAACTATGCCCACAAATAATTTAGAAGCTATACTGTTTAATCATCAATCATAATAATGTACATTAGTCTAAATGTAATAAAACAATTTCCAAAACAGATGTAGCAACTAGCAAGGATCCCAGCTGTAAACCACATGAAAACTCAGCAAAGAAAGGGTCACTAGTCATGTTTACCAATGCCCTACTAACCTTATCGTATTTCTCCTTCAGTGTGGATGCTTTCTTTTCGTATGGCTTCTTCTCCTCTGCCGAGGAGCTGTTCCACATCTCACCTAGCTTCTTAGTGGTGTCTCCGATGGACAGACCTGGGTGTTCGCTCTTCACCTTTGGCCGGAAGTGAGCACAGAAGATTAAAAATGCAGACCTATGAGAAAAATAAAAAGAAATTTGTCAATTAATACTACTTGAATTTGTCTCTAGAAATGCGGTCAGTTTTGTAAACCAAGAAAGTAGTGTAGTATGAAAAAAGATGTGTGAAGAAAGTGTTTTGGAAGGATTGTGAGGGCACCATGTTGTTTGGTGTCTCAACACAGTGCTACATCCTAATCTCACACCAATGGGCCATTTTGCTTCCTGAAAGGAGCGGACATACAAGCGGGGGGCCAAGGTAGCACCATCTGCTCAGACATACCAGGTGTGAGGATGGACAAATCAACAAAGTAGAAATATGACATTTGTTGGATTAATTGCACTGTTGTTCGGTCTTTTAATGTGTGTCCCATAAAGGGATGAACTCTCCAACAGGTTCCAATGCTGCATGTTATGTATTGTTTGTCACAGGTAAATGTTTACTGGATGAAGAATTCTGCAATACCAACTACTTAGCTTTGGATGGTGCTAATTGAATATATTTAAAATGTATGAATGACAGTTTCTTTGTTTTCAGTGTTTTAGCCAAGGTGAGGTAATCCTATTATAGATGCAATGGGTGGGTTTGGAATCTGTCAGTCGGGTTGGGATAAATAGTGAAGCTTTACTTAGTTCTAGGAGTTTATCTTTAACAGATGCTCCTAGGACACAATTTTGCTATAGTGTGTTTTAGATACTTAGTAGACTTTTATACGATTTGGGAGGATGTAACTTTATTACTTGATTGGAACAAATTTAATTACTTTGAAATATAGATTACAATGTCATTCCTCGTTCATCTTCAAATCACCCTGGTGGAGTCATTGGGAACCTATATCCATACTCGTGCTTGTAGGGCTACTGATAATTACTCACACATAAGGAAGTCTAAGTGACCAGACTTGTCATCCCTGAGTTCCAGGTTTCTAAACATTCTGTGTGGGCCCAGGAATACATTTAAACTGTGTGGTTTGTGATAAACAACCTACACATTATGATTTCTTACGATAACTTGTAAGTACACACACATATGTAAATTGAAGTGACCAGACTAGTCATCCCGGAGTTCTGGATTGCAATACAATCAACTGACTTCTGTGCTTGACTGAAGAGAAGCATTGAGGATTTGCGTAGGCCGTGAAATAAATTACCTTTTAATGCTAGGCTTGTGACAAAAGAATAGCTACCTTCATTAGGAAATACCGACATATTACGGTAACTTACAATCACATATATTAACAAACAATATTGAGTCAGATTATTAGATATCAAATAATCACAAAGATTATATTCTCATGCACAAATTCTCCTACCTGTCCCGAGTGGTAAACTTTTACCCTTTACTACAATAGTACATACGGTGGCCTCTTGGGAGCGTTGGGGTCCTTGAACTTCTTTTTCTTTTGCTGGCCCTTGGGTGGGTTGCAGTTCTTCATTTCTTTCTCGTAGCCAACCTTGTCCCCCTTTGCCATGCCTTCAAACTTGCCTTTTTCTTTACAAGACATGGTCTGTAGGGAGAAGTACAAATTCAGATACAAACCAGATGCCTCTTTGCTTCGCACTCTGATTTAATGAGGGAATCAGCAGTTCAAACAAAAGTGTCCCCCACCTACATTTCTGTAAAAACTGAGAACCTTACAGAGGGTTTTCTGGATCAAAAAGGGCTTAGGTGGTGGCTGTGATCAGGGTCATGGCTATAGGCAAAATCATCCGGTCACCCCACAGACTTTCTAAATAATGTTTAAGACAATTTCTTGAAATTATAAACATTCCTTCATGGAGCAGACAGAAATGTTTGTAATTTGAAAGCTAATTTCCTGCAAATCTATTTTTTCCAAACAGCTGAGAACAATGGAATTGCAAACTTTTAGCACTTTAGATGTAGATGTCCTAAAAAAAAATATTTTGGCAATAAAATGTTCTGACAATATCCCATTAGCAAAATTACATGTCACACTGTTTTGGATGTTTTACAGATATCCATGTCCTATAACATTATTTACATTTAATTTATTGAGCAGATACTCTTGTCCAGAATGACTTGTCGATAAATAGATGGATGATTTGATTTAAAGCATAGGCCAGTTCATTATTAAAATATGCTGTTCAAAATATATAGACCGTTATACTGCACAATCACCCACAGACTCCACAAAAACCCCACCCAAAAGCTATTTTTACTATACAACCTTATCTGTAAATAGACGCCCAAGCCCATTTTTGCCTGTACACTGTCATTAAAAATAGCTAAATTGTGCAGGAAACTGTTCCACCTGGCAACACTGACAGAGACACCTGAGTCAAGAAGAACCAACACACCTTTTCTGATTGGCTGTCGCCCAATGCCGGCTAGTGAAATTCATCTCAAATTAGCATATTATAGAGGGGAGCTCAATTTTCCAGCGCCTTTCACACCAGCTTTGTGATGCCAGGTATCCCACACTGACCCCCACACACGGTCATGTGACTCCCTTGACAAGTGTCATGTCAGTTCAGGAAAATAAAAGGCGTTCCTGCACATGGAAAATGACAATATTATACTTTCCATTTCGCTATCTTAGGTTTGGAATAGCACTTAAACTGACAGTTGACTTGCGTACTTGCTATATGCTCTAGAAAGAATACAAGTAGGCATTTTGAAACACAGAGATGTTAGGTTTACATTGGGAATATGCATTATTTTTGACATGAGATGCTGGAATGGTCATCAATATCCTTGACTGGCATAATTTATTTTTATTTGCTGTGGATTCTCAGTAAAAGACCATGCCTTCTCCTCTCTAAATACCCTAACCAAGACTAAAGAATGTTTAAAAAAAAAAATACATAACTTTTTTGCATTGCAATTTGGTGCTCCTCTATTGGGATTATTAAAGCCTAAACTGTTGTTATTTCCTACAGTTCAGAAGGTACACTACTAGGTATACAAGGTACTATATTAAAGGATGTTCAGGTCCGTGATTACATTTTCTTGCTATGCAATTTCTACATTTGTTTTCTTTTTTTATATTACTTATATAATGTTTTTTCTATTGAATCACATATCCATTTTTTAAGTAAAAAAACTAGGCTACATAATTTAAAGAACTTTTTGTGTAATTGTAATGTATGTTTATGCTTAAGCATTCAAGTTTTCTAATTTCATTATGTTGAATATCGGCAGTAAATACTGTCCATCACCCCCCCAAATCCTCCACAATCGGCATTTGCTATACAAAAAAATTACATATCGGTCGACCACTAGTTCAAAACGTCTGTAATGTCATTTTAAAGTGATCATGTGATGTTCATTATTACAAAACAGCTTTTTTAGCTGTCAATGCCAACCCAGAGGAGTAGCTTACCCATACAGAAAGTCCAAGGCTACTCATTGAAAGAAAATAACCAGGTCTGAATTCTAGCTGCCATGACTAACCAGGAATGTTATGTCAAAAATACTTTGCAGACTATTACTCAAATGACTTGAAATTGAGAGCTAAATTGGCAGCACGGGATGTGATCATTAGGCACCTGGCAAATATTCTGTGATTTATTTGCATGTATTTTAAAGAAGATAAAAAAATAGGCTTATTAAAGTTAACAAAGCACTCGCTCGCTCTCCCTTTAGAAAAACATGCTCTGGTTTTTGTGAAGAAAACTATTTAAACTAGCAATTATCCAAGTAGGAGAAACCGCATTAAACTAGGCTAAGAGTTAAATCCACAACTAAAGAAACACCCCGCTAGTCATCTCACTACCACTCGCAAGTTACTAGTGATTGATCTTTCAGAATCGCTATTCTAAGCAGCAGAGGCGTCGCTAGGATCACACTACATTCGGGGCTTAGCCCCCTCCCCTTGAGCAGGTATTTGCTCAAGGAGAATTGAAGTAGATTATTTTATGACGTTTCTACTGGAGAGATGCAATCAAACTTTTTCATATCAAAACGCCATGGTTAGGTTTATGAAGAGGGACAGTTGTAAAGGATACATTTTTTTGTCATTCAAAATGGATATGAAACCCTGATGACTCTGAGACGCACTCCTCTGTTGATCATTAAGACAATTACTAGCCTACTATCAGACAACCTCAAATGCTTTTTATAGCCCCACATTCGTGCACATGCCATGTTACTTACACTCATATTCAAGTAAAAGGCAATTTAACGCATAGACGAATGTGCATAAACGACCAGCAGACAGTACACATTCTGAAAAGAAAGATGATCAGCGCGTTTTCACCACAAACATGCACATACAGCACTGCAATATTCTAAATTAGTGATGCCATTGCAAGTTGTAAAATATGATTCAAACAGGCCAAGGTAGAACATAAATGATTATTCGTTGTTTATATGGTAGGTAGTGACTATAACAGTTTCTGATGACTACAGTACAGTGCTTGCGGGTGTGTGATGTTAGCTAGCTATACGTTTACCCCCAGTCCATCTAGCTAAATTAGGTAGCTGGCGGGGATCCCTGGCTAATGATAA
>JACXGI010014454.1:0-18991 GCA_016801175.1 Esox masquinongy | reverse complement strand
ACACACTCTGACCACACCAACCTCCTGATGACACCTTCAACCTGAAAACACACACACACTCTGACCACACCAACCTCCTGATGACACCTCCAACCTGATGACACATGCAACCTGAAAACACACACACACTCTGACCACACCAACCTCCTGATGACACCTCCAACCTGAAAACACACACACACTCTGACCACACCAACCTCCTGGTGACACCTCCAACCTGAAAACACACACAAACACTCTGACCACACCACCTCCCAACAACATCACCTCCTGAATTCACCATTGAGCTGAATCGAATGGCCAACTGGATGTTTCTTTTGATCTGATTTGGATGTTGTTTGCTCTTACAATAAAAGAGGAAAGAAATGCAGGAGAATCACTCACTTTCCCTGGGAGCAAGTGTCATAACTCAGAACAGGATACGTGTTGTAACGACTTCTGACAGACTGAGCGGAACGTGGGCAGTGACTGTTGTTGCTCGTGAGAAGATGTGTCAACCACAGGGTTGCTAGGCTTGTGACTGCTGGGCCACGGCCCTGGAGCCTGTGAAGTACTGCGGCCCTGGAGCCTGTGAAGTACTGCGGCCCTGGAGCCTGCGAAGTACTGCGGCCCTGGAGCCTGTGAAGTACTGCGGCCCTGGAGCCTGTGAAGTACTGCGGCCCTGGAGCCTGTGAAGTACTGCGGCCCGGGAGCCTGTGAAGTACTGTGGCCCTGGAGCCTGTGAAGTACTGCGGCCCTGGAGCCTGTGAAGTACTGCGGCCCTGGAGCCACGATCCCTCGGGCTGTGCTCTGTGTCTGTCTTCAAAAAGGGGACTGAAACCAGCCTAAGGAATCAAGTCTCGTTTTCTGGGTGTGACCAGCCCCAAACACTCTGAAAGCTATTAACGTGCGTGTGTGGGTGCGTGCATGCGTGTGTGCATGCGTGTGTGCGTGCGTGCGTGTCTTTCTGACATTCAGAGATTAGGGGTCTTAAGTATAAATCCGATTTATTAGGATTGTAGGTGTGTTTGTTAAAGGTTGAATGCATTTACTGGAGACGGTAAACTTTGTGAATGAACAGGTGGCACTGTAAATGGACAGTAATGGGCTTCAAATTGTCAAGGCAACATTTACTTAAATCCCTGTATTGAATTTCAACTATTACTCTAAATCCATATCTAAAAAAATATTCCCTGTTCCTCTGTGGAGCTCACCCTTTCACAACATCACGTTTAATTTCAACATTTCTAGTCACTGATAACTTCTGCCATTGTTTTTTTTGTAAACTTTACTTTTAAATATATATTTAGACATTTCTTTATTAAGGAACATCGGGAGCATTTGAGACGTTAAGACGGCTGTTCTGTCCTAGGACACAACTTCCCTTACTTTTTCAAGAAACCACTGATATGAGCTAATAAGGCACTGTGGGTTTTGACTGGCAATCCTCCACTGGTTCATCAAACGGCTGTGTCACAGGATATCTGTCACAGAGGACATGTGAGAGAGTTAACAGTAATGTAGATCTGTGTGACAGAGAGAGGCAGACAGACCGTTACCGCCTTTCTCTGTGTCACGTCATCTCTGATTCCCATCTGTCTGCTGACTGGCCTAACCTGTGAAGAAAGAAGTTCCTCGTGACAAATATCCCAAGACATTTACAGAACACAAAATGGAAACATTATCATCGCTTATTTTCATTAATATTATAATTACTGTATGATTTCAGTGAACCACCTTCACCTCTGGATTGTCCCTGGTGGACAGTGAGGCCCGGTCTGTGTTAACACCATTGGGTCTCCCAGCCCGTTTTGTTATAGCATGGAGTCTCACTGAAATCCACTGACAGACCCATTAGAACTGGTGTTTATGCAGTTCACACCTCTCGCCCCTCAACAGCCAGAATGTGCTGAAATGGTTGTAGTTTCCAGGTGTCAGCTTAGTCCACCTTAACTCTGCCAACAGTGCACGTGGACGTGGACGGGGCGGGGGGTCTGTCATGTCAGGGCTTGGTGCCTGGTTAAAGTAAATACATTGACAAGATGGCTTTCTACCTGAGTGCCCCAGCACACACACATGTGGGGCAAAAAGCACCTGTCAAGGGTCACGTAAGCAAACCAGCCCCTGGTCTACAGAATCACACAAGCATAGCATGTCCCAAGCCAGGGTCCACACGGGTCGGGCATTCAGAGCCGTCCTGTTGTTTGGACAGGCAGTGTCCCGTGAGCCAGGGTCAAAAAGGTACAGGGAATGATAAGCAAGGAGAGAGAGAGGGAGAGAGACGGAGAGAAGGGAAAATAGGGAGAAAGAATAAGGAGGAGACAAGGGAAGGAAAGGAGGCCAGGTATTCAGGTAAGTAAACTAAGCTTTAAGTGGAATTGACAGCATTTTAACAAATTTACAGACATGAAACAGACAGAAACAAGTAGAAAATCTCAAATTCACAGTTTAAGCTATCAAACCAACTTCATATGAGGTAAAAAAAAATCACAGATGAAGCAGATTACTGTTGAGTCACGTAGTTAATGTTGAACAATTAGGCCTGTGATGGAACTGGTTGATTTCCTATATGCCAACTGTAGCTCTGATTCACTATGGTGGGCAGATCGTCTGATTTAGTCATTTACTCAATAAAAACACCTTCACTCGCTTTTACTGAGTTTTTGGCAAATAAAGTTAGCTTAGTTAGCTCTACATTGTCTCACACTGTCGTTCATGGTGAGTCCATGTAGCAGCAGTTCAAATGGGGAAAATAGTGAAAGAATCACTTTGCATCAGAATGAATTTACCCATGATACACTGTGGTTTGATCCTCTCCAAGCCAGCCGATGCAATGACATGCATCAATATCTCCTTGACAAGCTATCAAATCGAATCAGATTTAGAGTAAGATAGTGCAAGATTTCTTTGGCTCTTTTAACTTTTGTTAAGAGTTTTGTTACAGTTATTTTCATAATATTTATTTTCATGTTTGCATTATACAAATTTGGTTTTCTGAAATAAAAATAAATTGTAAAAATGACACTCAATAATCGTTACAAAATATAATTCATTTGTATACAGTGCAGGATTGGAGTTCACCCTCTGAGGGAGGCTTAGCAGGAGAGAAGATCCGTCTCCAGAAAGAAGGAAACAGGAGTCGTTATTTAAAGAGGGAAAAATAGAGTGGGAGTAGAACGGTGATGAGAGAGGGCATTGTCAGTGGAAGTGAAGAGTAGAGACCCCTGACACATCTGTTTACTTGTGTTCACGCATGACTGCACACAGACACATACACACGCATGACTGCACACACACACAACTGCTGACACATGACTGCACACACAGACAACTGCACATGCAAGACCGCACACACACACACATGCACAAGCATGGGCACGCACACTTGATTTGTTGGTATCTGGATCCAAACAATTTGTAGCTACAAGTTGTGACAAGGGATTGCTTCCTTTACTATCGATACGTCTTCCCATTCACACCCTGTAGTGGTGCTGCCGGGCCGGTCTGGACCGGGCCGTTAACAATGTCAGACAATGTCCCAGCTCATGTGTTTGACCCAGCTGGGACGACCCTGGAGTACCAGTGGACCATGCTGTCTCTCTCTCTGTTCAGAATAGTTCATTCTAATCTAACACAGCGAGAGGGGAAATAAAACCTCCAATCACTCACATACAAGATGTTGTCACTGCCTAAACACAGCAACAAAGTCCTGTCTTCATCTCATGCTCATCTAAGAGAAGTATACATTAATATTATAAATAGATAGAATAAGGAATAAATCATCATAATTATTGTTTGATTAAAATATCTACAACCCTTTTGGGACGCTGCATAAAATACAAATAAAAACAGAATGCAATGATGTGCAAATCATTTATTCCTGTATTTAATTGAACATAGTACAAAGACAACATATCAAATGTTTAAACTGAGAAATGTTATTGTTTTTGGAAAAATACATGCCCATTTTGAATTTGAGGCCAGCAACACATTTCAAAAAATTTGGGACAGGGTCATGTTTACCACTGTGTTGCATCACCTCTTCTATTAACAATACTCCGTAAGCGTTTGGGAACTGAGGAGGTAAATTGTTGTAGTTTTGAAAGTGAAATGTTTTCCCATTCTTGCTTGATATAGGATTGCAGCTGCTCAACAGTTTGGGGTCTCCTTTGTCGTATTTTTTGTTTCATAATGCGCCAAATGTTTTTAATAGGGGACAGGTCTGGACTGCAGGCAGGCCAGTTCAGCGCCCAGACTCTTTTACTACAGAGCCATGCTGTTGTGATACGTGCAGAATGTTGTTTGGCATTGTCTTGTTAAAATAAGCAAGGCTTTCCCTGAAAAAGACTGGATGGCAGCATATGTTGCTCCATAATCTGTATATATTGTTCAGCATTAATGGTGCCTTCAAAGACAAGCAACTCACCCATGCCATGTGCACTAATGCACCCCCATACCATCACAGATTCTGGCTTTTGAACTGTGCGCTGATAACAAGCCGGATGGTCCCTCTTCTCTTTAGCCCGGAGGACGCGGCGTCCATGATTCCCAAAAATAATTTCAAATTTAGATTTGTCAGGCCACAGGACAGTTTTCTACTTCGCCTTCCTCCATCTTAAATGAGCTCAGGCCCAGAGGTGGCAGCGTTTCTGGATCTTGTTTATATATGGTTTCTTATTTGTATGGTAGAGATTTAACTTGAATTTGTGGATGCAGCAACGTACTGAGTTCACAGACAATGGTTTTTGAAAGTGCTTGTGAGCCCATGCTGTGATGTCCACTACAGAATTGTGTCTGTTTTTAATGCAGTGCCGCCTGAAGGCCCAAAGATCACAGCAATCTAATATTGGTTTTCGGCCTTGTCCCTTGCATACAGAGATTTCTCCGGATTCTCTGAATGTTTTAATGACATTATGTACTGTTGATGATGAGATCCCCAAACTCTTTGCAATATTATGTTGAGAAACGTTAGTCTTAAATTGTTGCACTATTTGCTTGTGCAGTCTTTCACAGAGTGGTGAACCCCTCCCCATTCTCAATCCTGACAGACCCATCCTCTCTGGAATGATCTTTTAATACCCAGTCATGTTACTGACCTGTTGCCAAGTGACCTCATTAGTTGTGTGATATTCCGCCAGGTTTAGTTTTCTAGCATTACACACATTTTCCAGCCTGTTGTTTCTCTGTCCCAACTTTTGTGAAATGTGTTGCTAGCATCAAATTCAAAGCTGGCATATATTTTTCAAGAAACACTAAAATGTTCAACATTTGATATGTTGTCTTTATACTATTTTCTGTCAAATATAGGGTTTAAATGATTTGCACATCATTGCATTCTGTTTTCATTTACATTTTATGCAGCCTCGCAATGTTTTTGGAAATTGAATTTTTTTGAATATATTTTTAAACTGAAGGCTTATTTCATTTGTCTGGACTTGTGTCCTCCATGGAAGTCTTTCTGGTTGTATCCACATTCCTAAAAACAAAGTTTTGATCTGAAGTCAAACTAACTGACTAAGATCCTTCTCGGATTGTAATGTTCTCAATGCACATGTGACCTTGGATCATCTGTACAGTGCATGTACAGTGCAGTGTTGATTGACTTAAGCAGAACTGTTTCTGTTTTTGAGGTACTCTTCTGCAGGTGGCCCTAGCAGGTTCAGGAAGGACCAACAGCTTCCAGGAGGCCCTCGTCCTGGAGGAGTGGAGGGAGGATGGTCTGTGAAAACACCCGGCATTCCATTAACATCAGATGACCTCCAGGACATTGACGTCACATGAACTCCAGGACATAAACATCAGAGGACTGCTTTGGTGTGTTTTATATGCTAGGGGGGAGAATGAAAGGCAGCTGTTGAAAACAATATGTTAATATCACTGCTAATGATAGAGAAAGAAAGTGAAAGTGAGAGACAAAGAGACAGCGAGAGAGAGAGAGGGAGAGATCAGAGACAAGTGTACCACACCTGAAATAGTCCGTTCACACCCTGGGAGAGGTGATGAAAGGTGAACTAATACCTCCCAGGGGTTGTATTGTTTAAATAGCCTTCTGTAAGCCCTCATTCTCTCAACTCTCATTCTCTTAAAATTCATTCTCTCAACACAGATTCTGTTAACCCTCATTCTCTCAAACATCATTCTCTCAACTGTCATTCTCTTAAAATTCATTCTCTCAACCCTCATTCTGTTAACCCTCAATCTATTAATACTCATTCTGTTAACCCTCATTCTCTCAATCATCATTCTCTCAGCTCTTCTCTTAAAATTCATTCTCTCAACCCTCATTCTCTCATCCCTCATTCTCTTAACCTTCATTCTCTCAACCCTCATTCTCTCATCCCTCATTCTCTTAACCTTCATTCTCTCAACCTTCATTCTCTTTGGCTATCGCTCTCGTCTCTACCAAGTCCCTCTCCCTGTCTTCCTCTCCCATTGCTGTTGGTTTTTGTGCTAGATAAAGGTAAAGGTACTGGAATGTTTGCTCAAGCAGTTGGCCCACAGTTCGAACCCCTGCCAATACCACAGAAGAAATGTGACCAGGGCTTATTTATTTAAATTCCCCCGATCCAAAACCAGATGCTGAGACACAACAGCATGGAACTCTACCAGGTCAAGTCGAGCCGCAGCGATAAAAGAGCAGATTCCTGAGGCTCATCGGCGGCTGCTGGGTGTCCTCTTCTGACGAGGCCCACTGGGTTCACTGGGTGTTCAGACAAAGCCTCTGTATTTCACGTCCAGCTGCTCCTACTGACGCTGCTTTGGATTCAAGCAGACACGTGGATTTCTGCTTGATTGTCAACAGGTTTTTAGAGTCAATCCAGTGTCGGACAACATCAACTCTAGCCAACCATCTCTTCGTATTATGTAGCATAACAGGGATACCAGAGAAAGAAAAGATTAACTTAGAATTGAAGACAGGGGTGGGAAAGTGTGAAAAGTGGTGGGCGTCTGACTACTTCTTTTCTGACTCCTGTTTCCAGTTTGCATACCTGATTAGGTTGCCTGCTTCATGTCTATTCTCCACTAGTCCTCAAGTCAGGTAACTGTAGAGGCTCCTGGCTAACATCCCATAATTAAGGAAACCAAACAGGTGACAGATGGACACACAACATGCTATAGTGTTACCGGGAGCTTCTGTGTTTTTACGGTCCCCGTAGAATCCCGTCAGTTCAGAAGCTGGCAAAGAGACTGAGCAGAAGGTACAAGTCATTGTGACAGGATAATTACCCAGAGCCCACGAGGCTGATGTTGTGGACAGATTTCCGGAGAATTCTCCATTAATGGTCTTTGTAAAGGACATCGGCGTACCACTGGAAGATATTCAGCTGTGGAGAGAGAGGACTCTATGTTGAAACAATTTATATATCTCATGCTAATCTGTTTTTTTATGTCGTTGTGAAAACTGGACTACGTTTGCATAACTCTTTTACATAATGTTTATTTGTAAACATCGGAACATTATTAGTCAGAACTTAAATTCCATTACACCGTTGGTCTACTTTTTGTAAAAGATGTTATGATTTGATGTGATAATTTCTTTTATGTTTAACTGAGGCCCCACTTATTGTCTTTTATATTTTAAATATAAAAGACAAGTTGTACAGAAAGATTGCAAGATAATATCAAATGGAATTTGTTGAAATCTTCTGGGAAAGACATACACAACTTCATCTCAAATTATGTCTGAGCTATGCATCTTTTATTCTCCCAAAGAGGCTCACATAATTAGATTGCAAGGTGGTGAACTAAAGTCACTAAATAATTTTTGATTAGAGAGGTTACTTTAATAAAATGAATATGACTGTCTTTTATTCGCCTGCATTGAAGACCATTATAGATGGGTCAGCTAAAGAAATGTAAAATGATAGTTAAAGAGCTGTGTTGCTCAGAGTGATTCTTCTCTCTTTCACTTTGTCACCTGATGTAGTGTCACCAGCCCTGAGGCCCCGAGTGTGATGGGGGTTGTCTCAATGTGGTGTGTGTGTGTGTGTGTGTGTGTGTATGTTCTTGTTTGAGGGTGTGAGTGTAGGGTGGAGCAAGCCTTACAGCACGCACCCTAATGTAACCCGATGCCCTTGTTACAGAAAACACACACACTAGAACACACACACACACACACACACACACACACACACACACACATAAACAAACATGAACATAAGTATTCATCCCCTTTTTGATTTTCTCTGTTTTTTTATATTTGTTTTTTTCAGATATTCAAACCTTATATCAGACACTTTTTCACGCCCAATCAGGACATCTTTATTAAGTTTAGGTCCAGCTAGTGACTGGGCCAATTCCAAACATTTCAGACATTCTTATCTAGACTCGGTTTTGGATTATTATTTTTCCGCATGACCCAGAGGCCACTCAATTTCAGCTCACGTGGATTTCCCTGCGAATTTATGGTTCCTGCAACGGTGGCAAGTTTTCCAGGTCCTCGTGCAGGAAAACATCACCAAAATGTCCAACTACTAGAGCTGTTGCCGTATGGTTAGTATTGTGGAATGCAGTGTTTGGTATTCGCCAAACATAACGGAACCCATGCTTTTCAAAAAGTACACTCTGGTTTGCCAAAACGCACCTGGAAGAACGTGTCAAGACCCATCAAGAATCCAGAAAGAATGTTATAAGGAACGATGAGTCACAAGTGTAGCTTTTTGGGCTCAGGTTCCTTTTATTTACTGTTTGGTTTTGGTTAAACAAGCAAATGTCATGACAAAAATGCAAAAATAGCGAAAATCTGAAATGGGTAAAAAGTAAAAATGTAAGAATGTCCACGGAGTAATATCTTCTGTGGTCCAATGGACAAGAGCACAGGTGTAGGTTTAAATATTCCACAGTCTGGATTAAGAAAATTAAAAACATCTTTACTTGAAATGTCCTTGTTATTCTCCTGACTGAATTGAAAGCGAATTGACCAAAACCGTGACTGACTCATGGAATTCACTTTACACTGTTTTCATCATCATTCACCACTTTCCCGTTCAATTAACCAAAGAAAATACCTGGAAAAAGATCTCCTGCACATGTTTAAAAAGCTCACGGTCTGGACGCTGCAAGTGTCTAGGAGCAGGAATTTGGATGTAGCTTTTGACCCTGTTCTTCTCTGGGACGGAAGACAGCGTGGGCGGTTGAGACCTGCAACGGTTTTCCTGAAAGAGTCTATCAGTGTACCAATCTGAAGAGATCTTTCAAAAACAGCTTCCTGTTGGTGACTATGTTCAAACTCATTGTGATATAGATCATGTCTCTATTCTAGCCTGTGCTTATTAGAATCATCCCCCTCTCTATTGACCAGACACCTGGTTTCCTCTTTAATGACATGGTAATAAAAATAATTTTCGAAATACTATTTAAAATAAAACAAATGTGAGAGGTTTTATATAGAATGTCAAAATACAAAGATTTAGTGCACATTCAGATTTGTGAGTTAATATAATTTCATAATATATTTCAGTTTTCATAATATATACCAGTATATATAATCAGTAAGTTAAATCCTAAATTTGTTTTCAAAACACTGTTAGAACATATTTGTCAACATCTGCAAAAATGACCACAAGCTCATTAAACTAGTAAAAACGCAATGTACCTGTATTAAACAGGTAAAAACACAATGTACCTGTATTAAACAGGTAAAAACACAGTGTACCAGTATTAAACAGGTAAAAACACAATGTACCAGTATTAAACAGGTAAAAACACAATATACCTGTATTAAACAGGTAAAAACACAATGTACCTGTATTAAACAGGTAAAAACACAATGTACCTGTATTAAACAGGTAAAAACACAATGTACCTGTATGTCGTTTTGAAATAATTCCTGGACGTAATGATCGTTTTATTGTAGAGACCACAAACACATTATTTATTTTGTGCGTCTTATGGTTCAATCAACACGCAGTGTAACAACAACGTATGGATTAAAATATCAAGCTCTTTCCTACTACAATTAAGTTATTTTGGCCAAGAACAACTGAAAACTCTGATCCAAGCTAATAAGGCCATCAAAACCACTGGTTAAACTTTCTTAGCACTTTAAACCCAGAGAGAAACACCATGATACTAAATGACATTACCATTTTAAAGCCTAGGTTTCTCACTCTGAACAGAAACATTTCACACCTCAGAGAAACCAATCTCCCTCATTTATTTGACTCCTAATGAGATGCGCGCAGCTCAGCCCATGATTGTCCTGGTAATTACCAACCCCACACGCCTAGTTTCTCACCAGCACTGAAACAGTTAACCCCTCTACACCTGTTCTGTCAGGCACCTGTCTCCAGATCCCTCAGCCAATCAGCCGCAAGAGAGGGAAGCTACCTGTCAGGATGAAATAAATGTGGGGAGCCAGGCAAGGAACCAAACCGGCTCACTCAGCGGGACGTCTGCTTCTCTCTGCTAACCCTGACAGCCTGACACACACAGGAGACAGTACCCAACAGGACACATCCTCAGCCTTGGAGTCATGACCAAAGAGATTGAGTGAGTTGATAGCTTCTTCATACGGTCCGTGTGTGACGGACTAGTTGTATTGGTGTCAAGCTGGATGTTTTTGGGACGAGAATGCGTAATTTTACGAGAAATACTTTTGGACTTGTGTCTTTACCTAGGTAGGTGGAATAGGAATAGCTGTATAAAGATGGTAGCCAATTTAAATGTGTGACAATCGGTTGGAATCACAAAGTCAGTGGCATTTAACTTCAACTGCTTTGGGTTTCATTAAATATCCCTGAATTTCCATTTTTCCATTTAGACATTTGTGTCCATAACTTTCTGCTGTGGACCAGATTAGATAATTATACAAGTATTGACTTGTCCATTCCTTCTGAGCAGTAGTGAGTCACATAGACTCTTTAAGACGTGTGTGTGCGTGCGTGCGTGCGTGCGTGCAGGTGTGCGTGCGTGCGTGCAGGTGTGTGCGGATGTGTGTACGTGCGTGCGTGCGTGTGTGTACGGGTGTGTGCGTGGCGGGGTCCTGCACTCAGCCCCCCCCCGTGTGTCCTTTTCCGTCTACATTGTGCAACAGGACCGCCATGTGAAATGTGTTGTTAGAAAACTCCATCTTGCGGAGAACCTGATACTGTAATAAGCGTGACAGACAGACAGACACACACGCATGCACGCACGCACTCCTGTGTTCCCCGCTGTGGTGTTGGAGCGGAATCATGCTTTAAAGCACACTGACCTAGAGCGCGCTGACATCCACCCCGGTGGGGGGGGGGGGGATGGGGGTACACCCTACAATGGCACTAGGAAACAGGTATCCCCCTTCGAGTGTGTGGAAGATCCTGGTGAATGTATGGAATTACACAATGTCCCAGAGACGGAACTCTAGGCGGGATTCTACATCGGAATGTCGGTCTTTAGGTTAACGGAACGTGGTGGTGTTAAGTGCACTGAGGGTAGGGGGGGGGGTTGGAGGACAGAGGGGGAGACAGGTGTATCCTAGAACAGGTGTATCCTAGAACTTGAATAATTCTTTGCAGTGGTGGGCTTCAGGTGAGACCTTTATTCCTGAACAGGTGTACAGGAATTATGAGAGGGATTAGATGTCCCGTAGTGTTCAGTGGTTAGACTGTTATTTTTTTACTTCAGAAATCACTACAAACCTATGGCGAAAAGACTAAGATTTAAGGGTACATTGGTCTCAAGAAACACACTGTTATAAGTATTTGCGAGGGCAACTTGACAGCGTTCCAAAGTAAACTGACGTTAACCCTCGGTTCTTGTGGAACGGAGTCATTTTGAGGTCCCAGGGGGCCTATTTGTTTGTGGGGGTGGGGGAGCTTTTGGCCCCTAGCCTGTTCAGCTTCTCAGAAAACCATGAGGCGGGCAGCCAAATCTTTTTAGGATCTGTGGTTTTGCAATCGAAACCATCCTCCTTGCCCAGGGGCAAGTATGTGCATTGGCTTAGGTTGTTATTAGCATGCACACCATAAAGCCTGTTAAGTCTACCACCACAAAAGGCAAAACAATCACAGCCAAAGACTGTTGTCTGGCGGAAAGACACCTCCCGCCAAGCTTATTATTTTATTTAAAAATAAAATATTTAATTAAGAAATAATAAATTAAGAAAAATAAAGGCTACCTTTGAACGTATTCATAATGGGAGTTTATTGATGTCCTGTTTCTCCTTGGCTGCTTGCTGCAGGACTCTGGGATTGGGCCTTCAAAACGAGAACTTTAACTACCAGCGTTACAGTAACCTCATCATGGACTCCTGGGCCTACACAGACAGCTTGCTCCCCTATGAACAGACCAAGGTAACTGTCTGTCTCGCTTTCTGTGTCTCTTATATCTGTCTGTCTTTGTCTCTCTCTTTCTGCGTGTGTGTGTGTGTGTGTGTTTGTGTCTGTCATCTGTCCATGTGTATGTGTCTGTGTGTGTGTGTACGTGTCTGTGTTTAAGGTAATCATTGGGTTTTATATGTTGTATACAGGCATTAGGTAATACTCACTGTTGTTTCATTTCAACAGACACCCAAAGAACAGAAAATAGTGCCATGTAGCAGAAACAGCAGTACGTACAAGCAAGCCGACAGGTGAGACTGATAAATCCCTGAAGCGACCAAAGAGCCTAGGCTTTATTGAGCCATCAGTGCACCTGTTAACACAGCCGTGTGTGAATTTACACTTAAGAGCCGTAGGTTTGGGGAGAATAGAATACGAAGGGCATGTTAAGTGGTTCCCGGGTGGTTAAGTTCCCATGTCATCCCAGTCAAGCCTCTTGACATGGAGTCAAGCGGTGGAGAAAGAGCAAGGCTTTGGCGAGGTCAGAGTTGGGTGAGGTAGTGGCTAATCCCCATGTCAATCCAAACCCCAAGGGATTATGGTCCGTGGGACACCTGCTCCAACTCTGACTCACAAAGGGGGGGGGGGGCAGACTCTCCCCGCCTTCTGCCCCAGTTAAAAGAAAATGGCCGTCGGTGGGGCAGTGATGTTGACCTGTCAAACAGACACTCAAAATTAAGGAGATTTTTTTAGGTGGTGGGATTAGGTTGTAAACTCCTCCCACTCCACTTGCTTCAGTTCACTGTCAGTAGCTCAAAGCTGTTGACACATTTCTTCAGTCATTAATGGTGCTTTATTGACTAATGCAAAAAACAGAGTTGGAGTTTATTTAAAGGGAGGGCAGTGTTATTGAAAATCAAAGTACTCTTTGTCAAACAATGGCCACTGATTTAAATGAGTGTCAATCAAAGTGGTTGAATTGGGTTGGTCCTATACCTGAAGATTCTCCTTTCCCCCCCGAAACCCAGGCCTTTGACTGGTTCCTCCACCGAGCTGGTCTCTCTGGAGGCGCCCATCAACATCATGAAACTACTCTCCGAGAACATTTCCTCTAGCCACCCCCAGGAGGTGATGGACATCAACAGCAAGCTGTCAAACCTCTGCTCCCCCTCCAATCCTCAAAACGCTGCCCCCCTGACTTCCGGCACCGACCACTATGACAAGCAGGTCATCAACAACATCTTCGACTCCCTGCTCTCCCAGAAATGGCCTACAGAGACCACCTTCCCCGAGGCCACAGCTGAGGTAAGCTTGCGACTTAAACAAAATCTTTTTTTGTTTGCAGCTACGTTTTATTTGTTTGCATCACATCTGGTGGTCATGCCTTGGTGCATGTTTGTCAACTCCTGATCGCTTCTGTCACTGATATATTCTTTTCCTACCATCTCTAATTTTCAACATTCCATCTCATCATCGATTTTTCCCCCACTCTTCTCCTGAGACAGGTTCTACCCTTCAGTGATTCTTTTCCGGAACAGTCCAGCCCAGTTTACTCGGACTCCTATACCAACTCCCCACCAGAGAAGTACAGGTAGCTGTTTTCCCTCAGGAATCAAATTCAATCACCAGTGTGCTAACTTTGAAGTTGATAATGCAAGTTATTGGGCTGTGTACCGTAACTCTCATACCAGTGGGAGTGGAAAAGCACAACTCTGTTCAATAACATTGTTCTTTCACCTTTCCATATCCAGGAACGATTTCCAGTTCATCCTAGGAGCACCTCAAGCCACCCAGCACAAGTCGGCCGAGCTGCCAATGGTCTACCTCAACAAGGGCCAGTTCTACCCTATCTCACTCCAGGGAGTGGAAAGCCTTTCCACCAATAAAGTCAAAGTGAGTCCAATGTTTTTGTCTCGACCCAGGGGAACGTATAGTCTTGCCACGTGTTCCTAAAAAAATGTACCGAAAAGCGAAATCTGTCAGTTCACCATGGGTGAGTCGGGATGGTTCTCGATGTTTTGCAGTGTCGACTGATTTAGATTTTTTATATACTGTCAGGCAGAGTGCCAGCGCATATTTCATCAGATGGGGCCAAACCCAGTGTGTGTCAGTCAGTTCGTCGGGCCTGGAGTTGTCCTTAGTAACTTAGTCAGAAGGAGAACATCGACAGAGGTGTGGTGTTGGGCCGGGGTGACAGCCCTCTCTTTTGTCAGGCGAGAAGAGAACACACACACACAAGCCCTGCTAATAGCTGGTGACAAAGCCAGGCGAGAATGAAGGATTTGGAGTGATGAATGCAGGGGCTGACGTCTGAATGAAGCCCAGTTGTTTGTCTTTCTCTAAATGGACGATCCACACACACACAGAGAAATGTACCTAGTCTGAAGACTCCTGTCTTCTCACTCTCTCTCTCTCTCTCTCTCTCACTCTCTCTCTATCTCTGTCTTTCCCTTTTCCTATCCCTCTGTCCTCCTCTGTTCTCCATGGCTCTCCAGACGGTGGTCATGGCTGTGTTTGAAAACGACAAGAGCGCGGAGATACAGCTGAGGTGCTGGAACCACTGGCACGCGAGGCAGCCAACCGTCAAGCAGAGGGTCATTGACATCGGTACACACGACAGCTTTTACTGTATACACACGCACGCATGCACACGCGCACACACACGCATGCACACGCGCACACACACGCGCGCACACACACACATCACCTAAACAGACCCTGTTTTCTGCTCTAAAGAATTCAATTGAAAAATACCAAAACGTCTCCTGGGGATCTTGTTCTAGCATTTCGTAAGCCTTTATCTTTTTTGTTGTTGATCAGATAAGATCTTCACGAATGAGAAGATCCCTTCCAATCACATATGATCATTTTTTTCTGTCCATCATCTAGCTGACTACAAGGAGGTGTTCAGTGGGATCAGCCACGTTGAGGAGGTGGCTTTCAATGCTCTGTCCTTTATCTGGAACCCCAACGAGGAGGCCAAGGTGAGAGGAGCACCTGAATGGGGGCTACAGTGGAGCAACACATACATGCACACACACGCATGCACACACATGCATGCACACACGCATGCACACACGCATGCACACACGCATGCACACACGCACACATACACACACAGGAAGTAGTTAGGCCTTTTGCATCCCACTATTTACCCAGTCGCCCCCTGTAGAGCTGGAAATGGGAGCGATTAGGGAGTGCTGAGGGTTGGCAGGAGAGGAATCCATGGCATGTGTTTGCCTCAGGGAGGCTGTCACCACAAGGCAGGAGTAAAGGGTTGAGAGTGCTCACCGCAATCTGCTCTCAAGCCCCTGGGGCGAAAAGGGGTGGAACATCGAAACTCGCTACAGGTGAAGGGAGAGAAAAAAAATGGATGTATAGGAGAGGGGAATGGAGAGAGGACAGCTCCTGGTAACGCCAAAGGCCCCTGCGTGTCACAACCAATCTGTGTTGACTTCACTGCCGCACACGTGTTCCCTCGCAAGAGCTTTTTGGAATTGGGGCCTCCCACGTTCACAAACCTGCCCAAGACTGTGCTCCACTGTACACTGTTGTTGTTGGTGGAGGGTTGCCACCCTAGAAGGAGTCACCCCACCACCTATTCACACATTCTTGCCATTTGTTTCATTAAGCCTTTTCTTTCTCCGCACCACCGCGTGATCAGAGATGGGTTTGGTTTTGTCACCCAATACTTTTATTCTGTTCATGTAACAACTTAGTGAACATGCCGTCAATGGACTCGATTTGTCATGGAGCAGCTAGCCGCCCCGCTCGACCGCACGCTAACCGCGACGTAAAGCGTCACTTTCACATTTGTTCTGTAAACACGGAAGTGAACAGCTGTGGAAAAAGCCTAAACGGTTAAAAAGACGATTCTCAAGATTTCAATTCCTGCGCGAGGACTTTAAAAGGACAGCAAGACCATTTCTAGAAAGGTTCTGTAACGGCTGTTGTTTGACGTGGCGTCGTCGCTCTGTGCCTTTCTCCCCTGCCAGGTTTATATCGGCATTAACTCTCTGAGCACCGACTTCTCCTCTCAGAAGGGCGTAAAGGGGCTCCCCCTGAACCTCCAGATCGACACCTACGATTTCAGCACCGGTACCAACCGCCTGATCCACAGAGCCGCCTGCCAGGTGAAAATCTTCTGTGATAAGGTCAGTAGAGATCTCCACATGGCTGTCTCGCTCCAACTCCACTGTTTGAAGCCGTTATGGATGTGAAATGTCTTGTGTGTTTCAATTTTTCTTATTTCAATTATATGGATTAACAAAAACAAAACATTTTCAGACGTACAAACAATCACGCAGATCCTTTCTCCCAACACAAAGATTTTAAATTGACACAGACTAAAATACAGAATATATTTTTTAATTATGTTATGTACTTTCTATTATAAAGGCTTGATATCGTAACTATCAGTAGTTACATAAAGCTGTGCGTGTGACGAACACGGATTCTTTACTTTCAGTGTCACCTCATTCATCCGTGAACATAATGATGGTTTGGAGACCTAACCACTGATCCCATTGTTGGCCCTGATCAGATAATCAGAGTTTATGGCCTGTAATCTTTCAATCCAACTGGGCCCTATCATTCTGTGTGGGGAGGAGTCGTTTTTGACACAGCAAAGTGAATGTGTCGGGCACTCGACTGAGACACAAGACAAACCGGTTTAGCGGCAGGCGAGTGACTTCTTCTGTCACGTACGTGGTCCCCTCAAACCCTCTGTGGAACAATGTGGTTAAATAACTGGACCAAAGCGCTAGCTAGGCTGGCTCAGCCATAACATCATAACCTGAGAAACATGCAGTTTGAAAAGTTGAAAATCAGGAATAAAAGAGTTCAACTTGTGACTGTGAGTGCTGCTGTTGGTTTTCCTCAGGGTGCAGAGAGGAAAATGAGGGATGAGGAGAGGAAACGAAGCAAGAGGAGAGGAAAGACCGTCATCGACTCCAGCAACAACAGTAGGTGTCCATCAGAACCTAATGAAGTAATGAATGTAGGACACCCAGTGAGAGAGTCGTGTTTGCTCCGCCAGGGTTGTGGGTTCAACTGTAATTTGCTGTGGATAACAGCACCTGCCTATTTAAAATAAATGCAACCTACATCCGCCAATCCAATATTAACACTAATTAAACATCTAAACACAGAGGTCATATTATTCATTTTTTCATTTTCTTAGAACATGGAAATAAATTCTTCAATTACAGCCTGGGTATTTGCCTTCAGCAGTTTTTGATTATGAGTCTAACTCAACTCCATTACATGATTGAATTAGTTTGTCCAAATAATTTGAGTAAATGTGCAGTGAAACCACAAACAGGAAATTAGTTCCGCATTTTCAATCTTTGGTTGAAATTTAAGACCCCTTGGGCTATAAACCAAATTAGAATTTTTGGATTTAGACTAATTTGTATGAACACTGTCACTGTTCCACAAAGAGAACTTAGTATCATGAGTAATGGTTCATTACAATGTCACAGACAGTTATTCAGACAACAGGTAACCCTTCTCCTAGACAACAATCTATACAACAAGCCCTCATGGTAAAAGGCCATTCTAGAATGCCCATATTTACGCAGTGTTCCCCTGTTTTTAGCCAGTGTTCACTTGTTCTAACTCAGTGTTCTCTTGTTCTAACTCAGTGTTCTCTTGTTCTAACCCAGTGTTCTCTTGCTCTAACCCAGTGTTCTCTTGCTCTAACCCAGTGTTCTCTTGTTCTAACCCAGTGTTCTCTTGTTCTAACCCAGTGTTCTCTTGTTCTAACCCAGTGTTCTCTTGTTCTAACCCAGTGTTCTCTTGTTCTAACCCAGTGTTCTCTTGTTCTAACCCAGTGTTCTCTTGCTCTAACCCAGTGATCTCTTGTTCTAACCCAGTGTTTTCCTCTCCCCTTGCAGCCAACAAGTCAACAGTGTCGAGCTCCATGGGGAGTGACAGCACCTTCTTCAAGACCCTGGATGATCACGTGACCAACCCTGTCCTCTTCATCCCAGAAATTCACCTGTCTAACATGCAGCGCTGTGGCCTGGTTGGTTAACCCTCATCCCTCATCGATCCTCCCTCTCATTTCTCCCTTTCTTATTTCTCTGGGCTTGAGGGATTGTGGAGTTCACCAGCACAACAGTTGGATGTGTCACGTTCTCTGCTTTTCCTAGACAGTAGCTCGGGGCTATCGCACACAGAGCGAAAAAAAGGGATAGTGTGGGAAAAACTGCTGTGGGAAAAGTGGGTTGGGATACGCTAGATTGTCCGGAAGAGTAAGAGGCAGACGCCAAGATCAGACGATTTAATTATTGGGCCGTTTAGTTTCCTCGGCTCGAAACTCAACGCAAGTGTGAATGACATACGGATTAACCTGTGGGGGCTTGAACTTACACGCCAGCACACACACACACACACACACACACAAACACACACATACATACACACACACTAACACACACACCAAGCCCACCTTTTCAGGGTTGTTGACACAAGCCAGTGGAGGAGGTAAAGGACTGCTGTTCTGACAGGCCGTTAGTTCCCACAGTCTCTGTAGCAAAAACACTGGGGAGGGGGTGTGTGTGTGCACGTGTGTGTCTCTCTCTCTCTTTCTCTCCTTCTCTGTTTGTGTGTTAATTTACACACACATTCAGGACATAAGAACTTAGACATTTTACTGTTTTAAGAGGAGAGATGAGTCAGAGAGGAGAGATGTATGAGAGAGGAGAAAGGTGTAAGGGAGGAGAGATGTGTAAGAGATGAGAGATGTGTAAGAGATGAGAGATGTGTAA
>JACXGI010014453.1:0-19033 GCA_016801175.1 Esox masquinongy | reverse complement strand
TCCCACTGGGTCTCATTTTAACCCTATGTGAGGAAGCTCTGCTCCCACTGGGTCTCATTTTAACCCTATGTGAGGAAGCTCTGCTCCCACTGGGTCTAATTTTAACCCTATGTGAGGAAGCTCTGCTCCCACTGGTCTCATTTTAACCCTATGTGAGGGAGCTCTGCTCCCACTGGTCTCATTTTAACCCTATGTGAGGGAGCTCTGCTCCCTCACATAGGGTTAAACATAAACGGCTGGGCAATCAAAGGGTTACAGTTAGGTAATGGGTCTAATTTTAACCCTATGTGAGGGAGCTCTGCTCCCACTGGCTCCCACCCAAATGAATCCCTGAAAACACAGAAACATACAAGTATGTATCCTACGCTTTTCCCTGTGCGTTTTGATTTGTCCATGTTTTCCTTCAGTCTGGATGTAGAGGCTTCCTCTCTACAGTTGTCTTCATGTACACTGGTAAAGCTTAGCAAGCATGTTCTGTGGGTGTGTAGAAGTGATTGGCTGGTATGCCATCACCCATCCGAGCAGCCAGCTGTGAAAGCTCTCATCCGTCTGAGCGGTCAGCTGTGAAAGCCCTCACCCGCTACTAAATGAAGCTGACTTTGGTCTGAACCCACTAAAGGCTGGACGGCAAGAACAGTATGAATTCTTCTCAGTCCAGGACTTTGTCTTCATGACCACCACACATTAACACAAACACACCTGCATTAACACGTTATCATGTCTTCTCAGGATGGAAATTGGTTTTACACAAAGCTCTTTTTCACAAACCTCTAACTCTTAACCCAACCTTCAGTAACCTAAGTTTTATTCCTAAACCTAAGCTTAACCTCTAACTCTATCACCTAAATGTAACCCATAAGCCTACAAAAGACTTAGTCTTCTCGCCACAACAGGATCAGACGAAGCAGTGCTGAAAGGTAAGAAAATAGCGTGGTCAACCCTGCGATAGTAACATCTACACAACAATGAATGGCACAACCGTAGACATAAAGCAGCAGTTCTACCTCAGCGGACACAACACTGACATTTACACACCCATCACCAACACAGCATTTGAAAATACCTTGCTATAGAGAGACAGGCTAATTGCTAAGACTGGCAAGATTGACGGCTTTGCCTCCCTGGCCAGGTGGAAAACCTTGGCCCGTCACACGCCACAGAGTTGTAAATCAGACTACACAAGCAGGGATGACTGTCTGAAATGGTTAGAATGAATGGTTCTACTCACCGTAGCATAATCGCACACCCAAACTATGAAAGCACACCAGTAGCGTGCGCTCTTGGGATATGCAAAGACACTAACAATAGCATTGTCCGCCTCAACCCAGTCAAGGTAATGTTGGCACATAGACAATTTAAAATGAACAACATAAACGGCTGGGCAATCAAAGGGTTACAGTTAGGTAATGAATATGGGCTTAAAGTGCTGTCACATCCAAACTGGAGGAAGAGTTTAGGAATTACAGCTCTTTAATATGTCGCCCCCTCTTTTTTAAGGGACCAAAAGTAATTGGATAATTGACTCAAAAGCTGTTTCATGGACAGGTGTAGGCTATTCCTTTGTTATTTCTTCATCAATTAAGCAGGTAAAAGGTCTGGAGTTGATTCCAAGTGTGGCATCCAAATTTGGAAGCTGTTGCTGTGAAACCACAATATGCGGTCAAAGGAGCTCTCAATGCAAGTGAAACAGGCCATCCTTAGACTGCAAAAAAAAAAAGAATCCATCAGAGGATAGCAGAAACATTAGGAGTGGCCAAATCAACAGTTTGGTACATTCTGAGAAAAAAAGAACGCACTGGTGAGCTCTGCAACACAAAAAGGCCTGGACGTCCATGGAAGACAACAGTGGTGGATGATCGTAGGATCCTTTCCATGGTAAAGAAAACCCCCTTCACAACCAAGTGAAGAACACAATGGAGGTAGGCATATCATTATCCAAGTCTACCCTAAAGAGAAGTCTTCAAGTGAGCAAATACAGAGGGTTCACCACAAGGTCCAAACCATTCATAAGCCTCAATAATAGAAAGGCCAGATTAGTCTTTGCCAGAGACATTAAAAAAAGCCAGCCCAGTTCTGGAACAGCATTCTTTTGACAGATGAAACTAAGATCAACCTGTACCAGAATGATGGGAAGAAAAATTACGAAGAAGGCTTGGAACGGCTCATGATCTGATAAAGGATGAATTCTGAAGTGTATGGGGATATATTGTCTGCTCTGATTCAGCCAAATTCCGCAAAGTTGATTGGATAGCGCATCACTTTACAAATGGACAATGACTCAAAACATACTGCGAAAGCAATCCAGGAGTTTTTTAAGGCAAAGAAGTGGAATGTTCTGCAATGGCCAAGTCAATCACCTGATCTCAACACAATTGAGCATGCATTTCACTTGCTGAAGACAAAACCTAAGGCCTGTGGCAGCCCTAGCCTTCTGGGGGCCCTAAGCAAAATTTGTTTTGGGGCCCCCCTCTCACCTAGCAGTCCGGGGCTCACTAGCAGTCTGGGGCCCCCTGGGCCAGTCGGGGGCCCTAAGCGGCCGCTTATGTCGCTTATGCCTAGGGCCGGTCCTGCCTAAGGCTGAAAGACCCACGAACAAACAACAACTGAAGACAGCTGCAGTAAAGGCCTGGCAAAGCATCACAAAGGAGGAAATCCAGCATTTAGTGATGTCCATGCGTTCCAGACATCAAGCAGTCATTGCCTGCAAAGGATTCTCAAAACTCGACCAAGTATTAAAAATGAACATTTTATTTATGACTGTGTTAATTACATTTGAGCCCCTAAAATAAGGAGACTGTGCATGAAAATGGTTGCAATTCCTAAACGTTTCATATGATATTTTTGAATTAAAGCTGAAAGTCTGCACTTCAATTGCATCTCGGTTGTTTCATTTAAAATCCATTGTGGTGGCGTACAAAGACAAAATTATGAAAATTGTGTCCACATATATCCAGTCCTAACTGTATATCATACAGTTGCAGCAAAAATAATGACGGTTATTTACTTTTTTAGTCAATCATCAATAAAACCTCCCAACAATGAAAACACCTCCAAGACCCCTTCTTGAGTGCACAGAAGATGACCTTGGAGTAAGCAGTGAACTTGATTTTGACAGAACTCTGAGCAAAAATGAGCGGGTTCAGTGTCCACATGCTGATTGGTGGAAACCAGGAGGCGGTTACAGATGTCTGTGATTGGGAGGGTTCAACCCAATAGGACTGGGGAAAGTAAGAGGACAGGGGATGGCAGCTGGAAAGATAGTCTTACTGTCGACTCAATATTTTGCATGGAAATATTGACCTCCACAAAAAAACAATGTCTAAATGGGGCCATCTCTAATAAGTGCCATGGACTTTGAAGGTGCAAAGTCTGACAGGCCAGAGGGGTGAACTAGTCTCATTCCACATCGAAGGAGGAGCCCCGGAGACAGTCCTAGGCTGCCCCAAGGACCTCCACAGGGGTAGCAGAGGGTCCCCTCTCAGCTGGGGCCGGGCCATTGGGGCCCATCGGTGGATGTTGAGTTCAGTTTAGGCGACTTGCCGCAGCTCGCAGAGAAATGTAACCCCAGGACTGGTTAGGATACTCTATTACTTTAATCCATTGCAGTTATTAGTGACTGGTCCAAAACTGAAATTAGGGTCAATCAGAAACCTAATAACAAAGGCCTTTTGAGATAAATAATAATTTGTCACGGCAGGATTAATTTGAATGACAACCTATGCCAAGGAACTATTTGGTGAAGGTCACAGAAAATGTTTTGAAACCAACACATTAGTGAGTGCAAGCTGGCATTTTCATATAGCTTTATTAAGGGGCTTCATACAACTGAATTCCAGCCATTAGGGGGCACTCTGGTAAAAGGCCATGATTGACCATAAAAGAGGGTGTTAGAGGTAGAAACATTTAGAAGAAGCCTCTGCTGTTTCACATAGTGCTGACATGGTTTAAAAAGTAAAGTAACCTTTTGTGTTGTCTCTACATTATACACTCAGAGAAAGGGTAACAAACTTTGAGACACTGGAAATCCTGAGGACACGTTATGCAGAAAAGAACTCGTCTCAACTGTATCACAAATTGTCAGAGGCAACACAGGAGTTGGGAGAGTCTGCCTTGGAATCCCAAGTATAAGCCTTTGACCTAAGACAGAAAGTGTTATCAGCCTCAGCTTGTGCTCAATCAGGATTGAAATAATGGCACAGAGTAAGTCAAGGGCCGATGCCTTCAGGCTATTGTTACTGGTTTAATAAACGATAACAGCAAAGCGGAGATAAGAGTGCATTGCAAGAATTTTAACACCAGTGATTGTGATTGTTGCTTGTGAAAATACAAATTGCCCGGGGCAATGAAAACCATTCGGGTGCAACGGGCCAGGATCTCCCACGAGTCCACTACCACACAAGTGGTTGCAGAGTGACAATAATGACAGGACAGTGGAGAGGAATAGACACAAGCAGAGCCGCCACAGACCACAGACAGTAAACAGGAGAAAGATAACACCCTCCTGGGTAAAATGGAGGGGAGCAACGAAGCAATCAAAAAACAAACCTGTCAGATAGCATCACTAGTCCAGACAGGGCAGAGCCAGGGTGACGGCTCAGTTAGGAGTAAATCCAACCGGCCGGAAATAAAATGCTATCGTCTTTATACGATGCCAGTCAACAGACTTGTTGGTATCGCTATAAATGCAGCAGTGATAGCCAATGGCCAGTAGTATGTAGAATCAGGTGTGGAGGACAGCAAAGAAGAAAAACCTGGGAGCCAGGACCATGAATCGGTGAGTCAGCCAATCATCATCCGCAGCTCATCATCATCATCCACTTCCATCTGGTGTTGCAGAGGCTGCGGTGCAAACTGAGAGAGAGAGAGAGAGAGAGACTCTATAAGTTGTGTTCACTGGGCCATAAAGCTGCCTCTTGTTCGAACAGATTAATTGGAAACTAAATGAAAATAATGAAAGGGCAATGATCTGCATGCAAATCTGTTCGCAAAAATGAAAGACACCAAACCAAGTACCAGTGGAGTGGAATTGTACTACTCCCACTTCCTAAGGACAGGAAAATGTCGCACAGTTCATTGAAAAAACAACGTGTGGTGTTATATGGAGGTGCCCAAGGGTGATAAATGGAGGAGACTGTATTTGACACTTTACCGATTCCTTGTGGCAGAGGATTCCTGAAAAGACACTGCCTTCAGCACTCCTTAGGCATTATCTGAATGGAACATCATTTCCTTAGGCTTATCAAACTGTCCCGCTGCCTTCAGATCAAGCATGAAAGAAAAAATAAGTACAAGAGACATCTGTCGGCTAATCAAACAGACAAAGAAATAGGTATTCAATTAATTTAAGTAATGAGGTCCATTATTTAGAAGAAGAAAAAAACATTTTGTTGAGGATTAGAGAATGGATGCTAAAGAAATTGCAACTATGTCATAACTAGTAAACAGACCTCCAGCAAATGAAAGAGAGCAAACTGGGATTTATAGACAGAACTTATCACAAAAAACAAAATATATCTCTGAATTACAAGCAATAAAGTTAGAAAGCCCAGCATCGTAGAAGTAAAAAGCTAATATGATAGTGTAGTCTGGGCAGGCTACGCCCTACCAGAAAGTCAAATGGCAGATTGCTCACTGGAGAGCAGTTGGAAACTTGCTGAGTGCAATGATTTAACTACCTGTGCCCGCCAGGAACCTTCTATCCTCACGTTGATGCCTCTGAGGAGAGGTTGGGAAGGAGGTGGGTTATGCCAAAGTGGCAAACCGAGAGTCATTGGGTATGTCTGTAACGCTCGCTCTGGGAATCTGGTATTCTTGGCTCCTAAATCTGCAAAGACGGAACGATTCCGAGACTTCCTGTTTGATGCCCCCTCCGTGTTAGTGGACAGGGCTAATAATTCCTTGACGTGTCCTGACTCCAGCCCGACAGAATGCCAGCGGTCAATGGTGGGAGGCAGCAGAGCTGTCCGACTCCAATCAATCTTCCCATGAAGCATCGTCCTGTAAAGGTTAACTCTGAGGCGGACTTTATTTCATGTTCTCTGTTGTGTTTCTGAACATTACATGGAGGAATGCACAGAGAAACACTTGAAGGCTGATGAAGCAGCACTCAGTAGTGTTGAGACAAAGACGGACGTATGACTGTATAAGTTGTGCTAGATATCTTAGGCCTACCGCACAAGGAAAAAAGTCAGAGAAAACTGCAGCTGGAAAAATGTTTGAGGACTTTCCCCCAAGAGGTTTGGTTGTGTCATAAATTGCGTGTGGCCTTGGGTGGGCCTTGGGTATCCTCCCCCAGTGTCGCTCACCGTCAAAATATAGAAGTAATGAAATATTTTGTTGTAATCAAGGGTTCTCAATTTGGACTCTGTGGTGATTATCTAAATAAGATTACTCATGCATGTAACTGTATCACCGGTGAAGCTACAGGATTAGCATCATATTTCCTGGTATTGGACTGGGCTCCACCGCTACCTGTTGACCTTGTCTTTGGGCTATGGTTCAGAACAGGAGAAATCATACCAGGATTACACAGTGGCAGTAACAGGTGAACGAAGCCGATGTCATTGCCACAGGAAACAGGGAGAAATCTCCAGGAAAGGGCAAAGATTACTACGATTGGAAGGAAAAGACTTTGGTTCTGGTCCCAGGGAACTCGGCACTGGAGACGAACTTGTCAGTGAATGGAAAACTGGGAAGGCTAATATATCCCTGGGAGGACCATGTTGAGAGCCATGTCCTTACGGTTAATTTATGCTTCCACCTGAAATCGTGCACATGGTCAACATCTGGGCATGAATTGCGTACATTTGTTTGTTTTCAGAGGGTTTGTGTTTCAATGGGGGGGGGGTTGCAGTTAGCTTTCTTTTGTTTGGCTTAAGTTCACATACTGTTTACTGGTCAGAAGTCGGTGCATCTCCCTTTGTCCGGGGGAAATATACCACTCTGCCCCCACTAACCCCTTTTTTTCCAAGTGAAAGATTAGAAGTATGCAAAGACAACCGAGTCTGACTGAGCGAGAGAAAAGTTTCAGTGCACCATGTGACCGAGGTGTACTGGGGGAGAACCAGAACCAGAAACCGCTCCTGAAGGGTCACACGGAAACCATGTAAGACGGAATGCCAGCCTGTCCTCGGCGAGACCCCAGAGAGGAATGAGGGAGGTGTGGCAATAGCCGAGGGCCCAGACATTTGTTTGTCCCGTTGCGAAAAGAAATTACAGTTCAGAGAATCAGCTGTACAGTGGGGATGGGGGGGCTGAGCCCCCTGTTCAGGCCAGCAGGGGAGACCTAGACACACTCTAATCTAGGACAATTCTGGTAAAAAAAAAAACACTCTTTTCAGGTCATGGACCCATAGTTTATTTCACGAATACCTCACACATTTTTGTATGTTACTGTTTCCTCCCTCTAACTAAGCACAGTGTGGTAGTATTATGCAATTTTGTCCGTACGAATAAACTGGTTATAAACTATATCTCAGTTATATACTTTACGAGGCCAGGTGTTCTCTGTGCTCATAAAAATATTTGTGCAGAGGTTGTTGTGCTCAATTTAGTTGTATTTCAGCAGTTCGGTGGCTCTGGTCGAAGGCCATAGCGATAGACGAAGAAGGTGGGAGTTGCCTGTTATAGGAAGAAAAAAAGGTTTAGAATTAGAAAATCAAATTATCTACCTTTTGTTCTGGACTTTACATTTTACACTCAGTGAAAGTGTGACACAAGCGCCAGGCTTTACCAACTGAGCTATACCACATTGGTGGAAGGACAGCACTTTACAAGGTGTGAACTGATTTTGCAGTGAAGCTGTCTGTGTCTGGGCAGGAGGCTCTAAACCTGGTCGGCTAGGCAACCGCCTTCCAACTAAGCCAGGTGGCTGTGATCTATGGGAAGGAGAGTGCCGAGCCGCTGACGGGACAGGAGAGTGCCGACCCGCAGAGCGGAACTAAGGCTCAGCCGAACAGGAGCCTTTAAACCTGCTGAACTAGACAACTGTTTTACAGCAAAGATTCTCATCCAGACAACCAGTGCAGGAAACTGTTGAACAGGCAAACCTTGGAGCTGGACCCCAGGAACCTGCACGTGTGCGACCGAACACGACGAGCTAGCAGGGAGCTTGGGGCCGCACATGACCTTCGGTGGGTGACGTCCAGAAGGCCTCCTGAGACGAGGTCGGGGCGGGCCTGGAGGCAGGGGGAAAGGTCCGGTCCGCAGCGCTGCCACTGTGAGTTACTGCCCGGTGATTATGGTCTCACTTTTCAACTCACTGACTGAGTGCCTGGAGCGAGTAACGTCAAGAAATGAAAGACAGACAGAGCAGACTGGGTCATGGCTCACAGATACTGGCTCATTCAGCGCCTGGTTAAACAGCTGTCTAATAGACACACATACACACACAAATCTTCACCATCCACTGGCTCACCTCTCTACAGGACATCAGGTAGATTAATGACACAGTAGATTAATGAGATCATGCTGTCAATGTGTGTCTCTGTGTACGTGTGTTTAGGGAAATTGGGATTTCCGGCTTGAGAGTTTAGGTTTAGGGATAGACTTACAACTGGGCATAGTGTTAGAATTGGTGTTACTTTACAGTGTAGGCATTACCAATTAGGTTTAAGATTAGGTGTTAAGGCTAGGTTAAGTTTAGGCTGTTAGGTTATTGAGGTTAAGGTTAGGGACAGGGAATATGGATTTCTGTGTGTGTCGTACTTAAATATTGTATGTGTGTGTGTGTGTGTGTGTATTTGACAGCGCCACTGTGTGTGAGGATTCTGTTTCCTCTGTGTTCGTCTGAGTGTCAACTGTAAATGTTTGTGATTCACTCTGATGCTAGAAGCCAGATGTATCGTGAGAGGATGGCGGGGTCAGACAGAAACGAAGAGATGAGAGAGAGGAAGAGAGAGGCAGGTAGACACAGAGAAAGAGACGGAAGGAATGAGAGGAAGAGGGAGACAGATGAAGAGAGTGAGAGGGAAGTAGGAGAGTAGGAGATGGACAGAGTGAGGGAGGGGAGGATGAGAGGGGGACTGATTGGACGAGGAGGAAGAGAGGGGTTGCTGGAAGGTCAAAGTGATGGCAGGAAAGTAGGGCTCCAGCCAACAGCTGAGACAGCCTCTAAGCCTCATACAGGCTGCAGTCATAAGCCGTCTGCACGTTTATAACATACATGTTGTGTGTGTGCCCGTGTGTGTTCCTCATTTGTGAAGAGAGACAGCATTCGACTCTGCATACAGATTCAGCATCGCCGCAGTGTCGACAACACACTTCCACGCTATAACGGGTTTCTCATCCAGCCCGGTTATGTGCCCAGACTGCTACATCCTGTATGGCTCCGGTCGACGTTCCGTCTCCACGAGACCGGAGATCATTACAACTTCCAGCAGCAAGACCCCTCACTGTCTCAGTGGGACCACCAACCTCAGCGCAAACAATCTGAGACTTCGGGTGTTTGGCCATTGATCTGACACACCAATCCACGATGAATGGCACTTGACCTTAATGAGCAATTGAGGTCAAGTGCCATTCTAAATAAAGAGAGTGATCTGAAAACATGGACAAGGGAGGCAGCAGGAAGTTCAGCGTTCCTCAAATCGTGCGTTCAAATCCCGGGTGGGGTTATATGGAAAATTCAGTACTAAGTGATCACGTGAAGTGTAACATATTGCAGGTTCTGTGTTGCTCAGTTAGTAGAGCACAGAACTTGGGTCGTGGTTTTGAATTAAAAACGTACAAAATCTTTACTGTAAGTCACTGAATAAAACTGAAGTGTCATGTAAAATATAGATTGTGAGAGATTCTGTGCTTGGAAAAAAAGAACTAAAGAGGAAGGAAAAGTGGGCCATGAGGATGAAACAGAATGTGTGAGATAAACACGTGAAAAGAAAGAGTGCGTTAAAGAGTGAGTGAAAAATGCCAGAGATATTCTGAGACATTTTGACTGAGAGAGGCCACAGAGAAGTGTACAGAGTGCGCTTTAAGGGTGTGTGCTTTAAGGGTGTGTGCTTAAAGGAAGTATGCTTAAAAGGAGTGGGCTTAAAGGGTATAGGCTTAAAGGGTGTAGGCTTAAAGGGAGTGGGCTTAAAGAGAGTGGGCTTAAAGGGAGTGTGCTTAAAGGGAGTGGGCTTAAAGGGTATAGGCTTAAAGGATGTAGGCTTTAAAGGGAGTGTGCTTAAAGGGAGTGGGCTTAAAGGGAGTGGGCTTAAAGGGAGTGGGCTTGCAGTTGAATGTGTGCATTCAGCCGCAAGTCCCAATTGGACATTGCATTGTGGTGAAATTGAGGGCTGTTTATTTGCATTAATGAATGATACATTGTTCCTCATGTGGGTCTCTAAATATACAGATTTAAATGACATGTTTCATAAGGGAAGCAGTGGTCTGTAGGTGAACTTAGAGGATTGGACAGACAGAGAGAGAGAGAGGCGTCGCTAGGATCACAATATATTTGGGGCTTAGCCCACCCCCCCGCCCCGCCCTGGACAAAAAGTACAGGGTTTTGAATGTACACGCGGAAAATGTCGATGTACACGCTAGCAGCCTACACGTCTACACTGTCATAATGCGCGATTGGAATTATAGATGAATAGATCGGGCTATTTTTTTATTATTATTTTTGGTCAATTTGAGATCCGGGGCTATTCATAAAAGATCCGGGGCTATAGTCCTGGACGCCCAGGCCTAACGACGCCACTGGAGAGAGACATGAGAGAATGAAAAAAAAAAGGAGAGGTAGATATGTGGGTTGGGAAGAGAGAGAAGAAGAAGGTAAAAAAAAGTATGACAAAGGGCGACAGAAATAGAGGGAGAAAATAGGCATGAACTTTTCTTGTGAAAAGGAATGAAGAAATGTGTGAAAGAGCAAAGTAAGGTTGAGTAAAATGGGAGGATGATACATTAGCAGAGATGAAGAGATAGAATCAAGGTGGAAGGAGGGAAAGAGAGTGAGAGCTGTTAGAAACACAGACAGGGGTATCAATCTCACTCTTCTGCTTCCCCAGTCAACCGTCCGTATTGTTAAGTCAATTCTAAACTTTCTGCTGCTGGTTTTAATGTGACAATCTTCCACCTATTTTCACAGGCAGAGTACACACAAGGAGTGACACACACACACACGCACACAAATTCTAACATATTCACAAACACACACACACACACACACACACACACACACACATACACATACACATACACGGACTCATCGTGTTCGTGCTTTATCAAGGAGCGATCAATAGAGGACGTCGACACACAATCACACACATAATTGCCGCGTTTAATGGGCGCGCTGATCGACTGGCGTTAGAGTATTGGATCACACACTTGAGAGCGATGGGAGGAGCAGGAGGGAGGCAGGGAAAGGGTTTGGAATTCTTGTGGTGTAAACAGCTCAACCTTTCTAGTCTCTCCCAGTATCTCAGTGGCACAGGGGCTATGTGACCTACTGCTGCAGAGAGAGAGAGCGAGAGAGTGAAAGAGAGAGAGAAAGAGAGAGAATGAGAAAGAAAAAAAAAGGCGGAGAGAGGAAATGATAAACATGAGTGTTTAGCTAGTCGCAGCTAATGGGCGGTGGGGCTTCTCTATTCTACAGTGACTGGTGTGTCAATGTGATAAAAACTTGAGTTGAAAACTTGGGCACATAGGCAGAGCGAGTTGCTGAATCAGAGCACAGCCTGACATCCCTGAATATTAATCACGGGAACAGGCGAAGGACGACCGCCTGCCTGCGAGGAGAAGAGGAAAGAGGTTTTCATTGTCCGTGGAGGCCACTGTGTCTACAGGGTGTCCGAATATCGCCGCTGAATGCTAACATCCCTGCCTCTTCTGGGACTGGGTGGGGAGCCCAGCTAGCTGGCCCGCTTCAAATGGAAATGATGAGCACGTGACAACGAAGTCTGTAATTAACAGGCTGTTGTGATGGTTTGGGCTTAGCGTCATGCTGGATCCTGAATTCACCAGGTCGTCTGTGTTCGCTGGTTCTAATCGGCAAGCTGACTGGGTGAAACCCCTCTGGGTCCTGACAGTCAACCCTGATTGCTCCCACGTCGTTGCTGTGAGTGTGAAGACTTTCTCGGCGTACTGACCTGAAGAAATACCAGTAAACAAATAATATAGAGATACACAGTAAACAGACATGCAAACACATTCAGTCCACTACACATCTCCCATAATAAACACCCGCACACATACCCAGCGGCTCTCCACCACGCAGCACACACACCTTGCCCACACACACACCTTGCCCACACACACACACCTTGCACACACACACACACACACACACACACACACACACACTCCGGCTGCCTCAGTCTCTCTAGTACAACTGTAACTGAAGCAGAGGGGCCTAATGGAGGCTGATTTGCCTTTAACTTTCTCTGTCAAAAGAAGAGGGGAGTTGGGGGGGTGTAGAATGGAAGGTAGATCCAGATTCTGATAACTGGTTGGTTTGTCCTTCCTCTCCCTCTCTCTCTCTCTCTCTCTCTCATCCCTCCTCTACCCTTCCCCTCTCTCCTCTTCTCTTCCTCTGTCTCTCCCCTCCCTCTTCCTGTCTCTCCTCATTCCCTCTGCCTCTGCCCTCCTATTCCCTATAACTATACCTCTCCTCTCTTTAAGTGTTCAGCAGCAGAAGAAAGGGGTGAGCAGAAACTTGCTGATTGTGACTTGGTCCTGCAGATGATAGTCTGTGGTGCTGCTCCTCGAGACTCCTGCAGCTCCTGCTGCTCCTCGAGACTCCTGCAGCTCCTGCTGCTCCTTGAGACTCCTGCAAGTGGATGTGTTCAAGGGAGAACGGTGTTTGTTTGTGTGTGTGTGTGTTTGCTGTCTGTGTGCGTGTGTATATTTGTGTGTGAAAGACAGAGGGTGGGAGTGCAGTCGTTGTGCGTGTATATTGCGTTTGAGTTTGGGTTGTGTGTGTATTCATGTACTAGAAAGAGAGGTGTGTGTGTGTGAGTGTGCGCAAGTGTGTATTATTACCGTTGGATGTGGAGTGTTGGAGTGGTGTGTGTGTGTGTGTCGTCTTCCATGTCAAAAGCTTTTGAAAGGTCTTACAAGTGCTTGACTTGCCATTGTAGCTTTGGGTAGGTGTTGGGTAGGTGTTTGTTGGGTAGGTGTGTTGAAGTCAGGGCCGCCCCCAGTGCCCTACGCATTACGTGGTGGGGTGGGGGAACACCCACCCCACAGCAACACTTTTTGGTGGCCACATTTTTGACAACATAGAGAAAAAAAGTGGCACACCCAGACCCTTTTCCCTGATGATTTAACACCTGATCTAACACCTGATTTTGTTATTGTTCCCCGGAATCATTTGGACTTCTCTCATGTTCCCAGTTAAGTTGACCGAGAACACATTCTCATTCACAACAATAACATGGGAGTAATTAATGATGACTTCCTTGTTCAGGGACAAAATACTTGTTACACCCTGCATGCTCCAGCTACCTGTTGGGTGATGGGACAGGTGTTTTTGATTAATGGACAGACAGAGACATGTCCTGCTCGTTGGTGGTAACATTCAATTAAAATACATCCCTGAAGCAGAATATGGTCTGAAAAGAATATTTACATCATATCATAGCAAAAAAACAGCATGTCCCTAGATAAATCCTAGGTGACACTTGAGATTTGCCAGTTAGGATTAGGATTTATTATCTCCAGTAGCTGCTGCCAAAAGCACCCAGCTTTACTCCCTGTCCACACGAAAACATCAAACATGACATAATACAGAATATTAGTAGACAAAATTCATATGTTCTGTGATTCTTCTACTTTCGGAAAGCATGCAGTTCATTAGACTACAGAGTAAATAAGATATGGTAGACTTCACAGGGGGGTGAAGAAGCACAGGGATAAGCTCAATACTACTTTCAAATACATATGAAGGGTCTTATTCTGCTTAAATAATGATTGATGTTTGGCTGGAGTTTTGACAAATATATAACTCATCCATAACAATCTCATCTATATGCCAATGTTGCCTACAAACTCAGTATTCCAAGCAGTGTTTTTAATGACAAAACTATTGAGTTGATAATGTAGTGAAAACATTTTTTCCCAGTACATACTATTAAGGTTTAAGTTCAGATGCTCTCCTTATATTTGGAGGGCATCCGAATAGCCAGAAACTCCTGTCCAGCCAGTAGGCCCAATGGGGTCCTGAAATAGGACTATATTGGTTTAAAAAAATAAAATAATTCTGAATGGTGGAACCAGCATGTACACAAACCAGAGAGTTCATACTATAACTGCATATCAATTGTTTTATTTCAAATCAAAACTTTTCGAGGATAGAGCCAAAAGAAAAAACATATCACTATCATCCCAAAACTTATGGGGGGGACAATGTGAAAAATAGTGTCACCACAATCAACTCTTGGGGTACCCCTTAATGATCAGATTTGAATAGCTTAAATTCTGACATTGATACAGTTTAGAAACCAAACCTAAAGATATCCTCATGTTCAGTAAAACGGAAGGATCTGTACAAAAAGTCCTGGGTTGGTACGATAAACCACGGAACACGATTCCGTTTTTTTATCCAAAGCAGCGACAATGTCATTCGCGACCAGTGAGGTTACAGCAACTGTGCTGTAATCTGGCGATCTCAGACAGAAAAGAGCACAGCTGAACAATCAAAAATGCTTCTAAAATCTTAGATAGAAAAAAAATTGTTACGAAACTGGGCAGCGATCGTGAAGGTTAGAGGTAGCACATAAGCAGCTTTCCACTCTGTAGGAATGTTTCCTGAGATAAATGTTAGATTTAAAATGCTACAGGGCCTACGATAAGCGGAGCTGCAAACCTGGGTCAAACTCATTGGCCCCCATAGATTTATTTGTGTCTATAGCTAGCAAGGACTATCAAGGACTTCTTTAACTGTGAAATGATTCAATTAAAAACGTTGACTTTTTGTTCCAAAAAAAACCCCTATCTGCATATTGCCCAAGCTCACAAGGACTCTGCATAGATGTTCTGTCAAATTTGCCCGCTGAGATAATGTGGTGATTAAATGCATCTACAATAGCATATTCTATGAGTAATGAGGCCCCAGTCTAAAGAAACACTTGTTGAAGCAGAGAAAGGGAAACGCAATCTGTCTGGGATTTTACGATATTACATTATACAGTTCGCTTTACAGTTAAAAAGTGTTTACATAGGGGTCCAATTTAGCATTTCCGATTTGCAGCATCACCATATTGTCTCTTCAGTTGTTAAGATTATTACAAATCAGGGCCCAAGTCACTGTGACTGGTCTTAGAACGCAGAGCTTTATATAATTCAAGAGAGGACCTGGGGTTTTGCTCGCCGCGTTTTCGGCAGAACACGGGCAGTTCTTGAAGAGCACCAGCAAAAAAGGGCCAACATTTCTGTACTATTTATGAGGGCATTTCACACTTCTTTATAATGAGATTTAACAAGATTATAATGAGATTTCTTTTAGGCTTATATGAGTGTTTCATTTATCTTACAGCTGAAAGCAGAGTGATTTACATTCATGCACACATTGATAGGATCAGCGGACAGGTCATGAATGGAAGCAGCAGCGAATGTAATAACTAAGGTATGAGTGTGTTTTCAGTGTTTGTATACGTGTGTTGTTCATTTGTACATTCTTGTGTTGTTCCGGTTTTGTATATGTTTGTGTGTGTCTGTCTGTGTGTGTATAAGTATATGTGTGGTCTAATCTAGTCTAGTGTGTGTGTGTGTGTGTGTGTTTGTCTGTGTGTGTGTCTGTTTGTACATATATTATAGTCAGGAGGGATAATCCAAAAAGTCAGGGGATAATCCAAAAAGTAAGACAGATGCGGGCAGCCATTTTGATAATCATTCGGCAGTCTATTTTAACGTTCTCATGGCTTGGAGACAGAAGCTATGCAGGGTCCTGTCTTGTCCTGAAAGATGTGCCCACATTGCTTTTTTTTCCATGAATGACTCCATGTGAAATATTGAACAAAAGGAAGGAATTGTTTTGTACCAAACTAATGCTAAGAGAGAGAGACAAGATATGTGGATTTACTGTGACGGTTTTATTTTGTGAACTGCAAGTTAGTTTACATTACCCTCTAGTTTTATCCCATGAAGGGGAACTAATAGGCCAAATTCTCTCTGATTAAGTTGCCTTACATTTGGTTTAATCTCAACCTGTATGTCATCTTTAGTGATTTCCGGAGGTCCAATGGGTTAAGCTGCTGTCTCCAGACAGCATTCACTGGTGCAGCATGGCTTTGATCCTTTCCCAACGCTCCTTCAGCAATCATTTTCCCCGCTGTCTCTTTAAACAAAGCATACATTATCTTAAAACATCTTAAATACAAACTTTAATAATCCTGCGGTAGGCCAACTAGCTTTGTCAAACTTTTAGTTTGAAAGTCCACCTGAGACATTGTTTAACACTGATCACAGAAGTGAGAAATGTTGACAAATGCTGTCAGTTTCTATTTTGAAGCAAATGCATTTTCAACTTCTTAAATGCAGTTAACTGATGACAACGCGGCGCATTTCCACACACAGCCGGCCTGCACACACACGCACACGCGCGCACACACACACACACACACACACACACACACACACACACACACATAAAACACATACCCCTGTGGTTCCTACTAACCAAAAACTCAATATGAATGCGTTAATCCTCACTCCTTTTCATGCTCATCATGAATCCTAGGAGTCCCTCTGCCTTCCGCACTGCTCAGGGCAGACAAGCAAAAGAACACAGCAGGAGACGGGGGTGGAGGGGGCGAAACGGAGTTTCCTGAGTTAATGGAGCGGGGGCTCTTTAGGCATTCCAGAATTTTTGGAGGATGTAGGCTATAGTGATTTACATAGCTATCGGAGCATTCTCAGCAGGCTAGCGCAGACTGCCACTGGAGATAAAAACAGCACGCAGTCCAGGCGAGTCTGCAACGCAACAGCGCCGTGATCACAGAACAGCGCTGCGCGCGTCAGCGTTATCGGTTGCCATGGCGTTGTTTGCGAACATGGCGCGGCTCCCGCAAACTGGTTTGTTTTCACTTTTGGAAAGATGCAATTTTTATTGAAGCGGTGCCAGTTTGTTCTGAGTGCCGACCTTGATTTGTAGGGCACGCATGCAGGGACTACATGCAATAAGCATATGTGAAGCGTGAGGAGTGATATTTTAAGTAGGCTACCCGTCTGTTGCTTAGCCATTTAAGAAAACACAAATAAACTCAGCAAGCGGATCCCGAGGGGTGGAGATAGGAACTCGCAATGCCAGGATTGTGGGTTTGATCTCAACAGGAGGCCTATACGAAAAAAGTATAACAATTTAAGCACGAAGTTTTTCGTATAGCCCTCCTGTGTAAAGCTATACAGGCGCGATTTTTCTGTCCATAGGTCTGTTCATATCAACAACTTTTGCAGAGAATGAACACACCGTCGTGTACTCATACTAGACAGCAATCCACATATCACTCTAGTATGACAAATGCCCACACAATTTCAGCTGACTATGTCTGTCTGAAATATGTAATGCATATTGTAAGGGGATGGGTTTGTGATGACCCTCTACAATTCTCTCTTTTAGAAGATCTGAGTGCATTCTGCGATGGAACTCCCACCATAGTTATTCTTTCTTTTTCTTCTGTGGTGGAGTCAAATGTGGGGGGTGTGTGTGTGTGAAAGAGAGAAAGAATGTGAAAAGGGGATTTTTGTCAGTTTGCCCACAGTGTCTAACCTAGAGCATGCTTCCGCATTAACACAAGGCTCAGAATTGCAGAGCTACGGTGCCAAATTTGAGCCCTGGGAGGAGCAACTCGTGTTAACTGCCTTGTTCAGGGATAGACCAGATTTTGATCAACCATGTAGTAACTCTAAAAAAATTGGTAAGAATTCTAAAGCATCCTCTGTCCCTGGTGTTAATCTTCAAAATTCAATCTTAAAAACCATTAAACATACCTCGACAAATTACATGCTCAGTGAGTACAATCTCTCCACTGACAAGAGTAAACAATGGATGACCTGTTTCTTGGCAAGGGAAACGCTGCGCAATCACCGCATCACAGCAGAAGGACATATCAATAAAGACGTTTACATGTGAAAATAATTTAGAGTGTGTGTGTTGTTAGAGAGACACCGCTCTGAGAAAGAGGTGGGAGGAAAAAAGGAGCGCTAAGGGGAGGAAATGGGAACACTGTGGAAGACGGGGCGTGAAGTCATCCCACACTTTAATCAGCATTCCCTCCATCTCCATTAGAGGTGCCATAACTGTCCTTCAACTCTATCTGCTGGGAGATGGATGATAGCTCTCTTTCTCTCCCATTCTGTCACCCTCTCTTTCTTGTTCTCTCTCTCAGCTTTTCTCTGGTACTTATTTTTTATCATTCTCTCTTACTCTTGTTCTCGCACTTGCATCAGTATACACCAACACCCTCTCTCTATCTCTCTGAGACACACACACACACACACACACCTCGTCAGAAACATCCTCATAATAAAGGAAGTTGGACATGGCTGGGTTTTTGTTAGATAGGCAGAGAAAGTGAATAAGAGAGACAGTGGAAAAGAAGGGGGGGGAGAAGAGAAGGGGAGGGAAATAGAAAAAGGGAACAGGGGAACAGAGGGAGAGAGATAACGAGAACAATTGACTGACAGGCTGAGAGAAAGGCGTGTCCCATTTGATTCATTAAGTGTCACTCTAGCTCTGTGTGTGTAACGTCAGTCTCAGTCCACAGCTGAAAATGGAGGGAAGGGCGGGTTGACACTTCATACAGTAAAGTGTGAGCTACAGGAGCACAGTAATTAGAAACTGAGCGAAGCCATTACTCACCCTGTCTGTCCTTCTCTCAGACATTAACACAAACATACACACAGCCAGACAAGCACACACACACACACACACACACACACACACACACACACACACACACACACAGGTACATGCAGATGACATGCAAGCCAACGTACACACACAAACACCTATGTCTCTACTGCATGCATTACGATAGAACCATGCAAAGACCGTAGTTTCTGTTGTTTCAAACATGTTTTATTAAACACACATCGTTAAAACAGACAAGGA
>JACXGI010014452.1:0-18899 GCA_016801175.1 Esox masquinongy | reverse complement strand
TCCCCCCCCCCCCCCCCCCCCAGAGTGGTCACAGTGGGAAAACTTTGCTACATGCTTAAACAGCGTTGTTGTGTGAATGACAACTATATGCAAATGACCAGAACAATAAAAAAAAAATTACAATATATAGCATGTATAGATTAAATACAAGACCTGCCTGCTGTTCAATGTTTGTGGTATACAGCTTCATATAGCACAGCTTTCAGCACTCAGGATTTGAATCACTGGGTTTATAAATATTATCGCGCATCGCTTACCCTCTCTAGAAGCTGTAATCTCTCCTCATTCAGCAGGTTGTTCTGTCTCAACTGGCTGACAGTATTCTCCAGGCCCAAAAGTTTATCCAGGTGTCTCCTGTGTCTCTGTTGCAACACCTTCACCTTTTTCTGAAGCTCCACCACAATGGCCTCCAGCTGCTCCTTACTCAGGCTGTTCTTGTGGTAGCTAACAGGGGGAGGAAGGAGACAGATCAGCAGTTAGTAAAGCTGTTCCTGTGAAGAAGAAAACGGGAATCTTATCTTAACCAGCTCAAACTTACGCAACTATCAAAAGTTTGAGCATAGTTCCGGTCAGGCACCAGGTCCAAGACATACCAACGTCCTGGTGGCTAAGGGTCAGTGGTGCTCCTTACCGGTGCTCCTCCAGCTGAATCCCTTGTTGCTCCATGTCCTCCTCAGGAATGTCCCCCTCTGCCTCCTCCCCAACCGTCTCCAGTCTCTCCAGGGTGAGGATGAGGGATCCGGGGGAGGGCGGCGTGTGCTTGGACACTATGGGCAGCGTGGAGACAATGGGGGTGGGACTGAGAGCCGAGGACAGCACCGTGTCCGGGGGGATGCTGAACTGAGTGACCCCGCTGGACACCACATTGGGAATAGTTTCAAAGTAGGCAATGACCTGAGCCCCGCCCTCATGGTCGTCCTGGGAGACGGAAAGCTCCGCCTCCAACACCTCTGGAGAGACATTCTCGATGACCAGAGATGTCGGCGACACCATAAAATGGTCGACCTCATCCACCGTTCCCGGATCATGGCCCTCAGTCAACATCGCCGCTGGCAGCCCCCTCAGCGCCACCTGTGGTTCTGACACCACCACCACCACCTCACCGTCCGCATTCTCATCCAGCTCGCCATACGTCCCTCCACCCTCCAGGCCAACCAGGTCCTTCACCGTCTGGAAGAAGGCAACAGGGAATCCCCCGCCTGCCCCGTCATGGCTGCGCTCCTCCGGCGCGGAGAGGGTTAGGGTGGCTGCTGGGTATGGCATGCCTGCCGTGCGCCAGTCCTCCTGCCTCTCTGGCTTCTCAGCTTGTAAGGGTTCGACCGTGACCTCGTACAGTGTCACAGTGCCGGCGGTGCCACTGCCCGTGGAGTCGTTAGCTGGCGCCCCGACGTCTGAAGACCTGGTGTCCCGGGGTTTCCTGCTGCTTCGCAGCCTTTTGGGGTTCTGAAGCTCACTGTGATCCTCGCCTTTGCGTTTCTGCCCGAAGCAAAAAGGGAAGGGCTGTTAAACTTTTGAGTCAAAAGCTCACCGATTAGGCCACTAAACATACAAGCCAAATTCGAGTTAACTAGTTATTGGTATATCGTGCAAACTTTTGCGGGACCTCTATGCCAAACTGCAAGATTGGACATACACTAAGTAGACACTTTTTTAGGTACACCTGGTCACTGATGTAAATAATCAAACAGCAAATCACAGGGCTGCAACTCAATATATAAGGCATGAGGACATGGTCAAGAGGTTTTAGTTACGTTCTTCCGAACATTAGAATGAAGAGGATGAATGACATGAACGACTTTGACTGTATTATGATTGTTGGAGCCAGACGTGGTGGTTCCAGCATTTCTGAAACAGCTGACCTCCTGGGATTTTTACGCACCACTGTCTCTACAGTTGACAGAGAACATTGTGATAAACTAAAAAAATCCAGTGAGCAGCAGTTCTATGGGCACAATCCACATGAATCCATCTTTCCTGGGTGTCAACAGTACAGGCTGGTGGGGAATGTTTTGACATTAGGCTCATGAATGCCAATCAAGCATAATTTATATGCCACAGCTTACTTGAGTATTGTTGCTGACTACGTGCAAACCTTTATGGCCACAGTCCTGTCTTCAAATGGATCCTTCCAGCAGGACAAAGTGCCAAGTCACGAAGGACACAATCTCAAGCTGGGTCTACAAACATGACAGTAACTTACATTTGCACCAATGACCTACACAGTCCCCAGATTCAACAGACGTTTTGGAAGAGGTGGAAAGGGAGGTTTGCACCATGAACATGGGCCCGAGTGCTGCTTTCAAGTCAACATGGTACTAGATGGGCACCGATGGACACACGTGAATCTAAAAGTGGCTACTGTCCTCTAAGAATAATGATTCATGAGTAGGCTAGTCTAAAGTCTAAATACCCATCCGATTTTTGTTAAACAAAGGCTTAGAGTTTAGGTAACACCTCAGTGAGTTGGAAGACAGTGGGTACAGCGTTGTTTTGAAGGTAGCGGATTCCCCAACGCAGCTTGAAGCAGGACGTTACGAAGTGTTCATTACAGATGTATTGATGTTTGGAAGGTGTCCAGTCCTCACGACCCATATTCTTCAACCATAGCTTTAACCGGTCTGGGTCCTGCAGCGGAAACCTACCAGAACACGAGAAGAACAGTATTCGATTCCAACAACCTTCTCAGGTTAAGTATTAAACTGTAACTGACATTGCGAAACATCACAAGTGACTAAATAACAAGTGGAAACATCCTGCTAACTAGAAAATCTACCACAAGAAATTAATCACAATTTCAGGAAGCTATTTGGTTTAACACGTACAATGTAATATGTCAAAGCAGTACTGTATTAGGCTGAGACAAGATGCTAGATACCTTCATCTTGCCTGTCATTTCAAGTTAGTGCTGGCACAATTAGTCAAGTTATTACAAGTACAGTTGTGCTTACTTGTAGAAGCTTTTCCTTTCAGTGTTGGTGCTTCCAGAGTCATGATTACAGTTCGGGGCTGAACAATACTTAGGCATCTTGGAAGCCACCTTGAAAATGGTCGTTACAACTCGCTCAGCAAGGTGAGTTGTCAGTTATTTTTTCTACCAACCTGTAGCTACCCAATGGTAGCAACTAGCTAGTGTGCGTCAGCTATTATGTTGTGTGTGCTACGTAGAAATGAAGCGACTCGTTCATCACGTGGCGGATGTTATGACATTTAGCTAGGTAGCGTACTGAAACCGAGTGACCACTAGAGTGCAGCCTCATTAGAATTTTTCACCGTTGTTGATTAGACTATCATAAGTAGAAGTACACTGCTGCGATAGAAAATGTTTTCTGGGTTTTGGGACGCTGACCTAAATATTGCTGGCCTCTAGTGTTTCGATTAATATCCTGGGTGGCGTTATGTGAACAAATATACACATGATTATTTTAAAATCAATGGACTGTTTTTTTTTATTCAATTACATTTTTTTCCCAAACATGTACACAGAATTTATTTTTAATGATACAGCATATATACATACACTCGAGTGTATATCGTCATCTAAAAAGTTGAGGGCCAATATTGGACACTGCAGCTGTGCGCTTGAGAGAAAAAGAGAAAGGGACGTTTGATACCAGGACATCTGACTCTTAAATACATCCACACATGGGCCAAGTAACTGGTAGACAGACTAACAGTGGAGCAGACGGAGGTATCACACTAGATGCTTGGCATTGCAGCGGAGCATGTCAGGAGAGAAGATGGTGATGCCAGGAGACAGAGAGTAGCGGGGCACTGACTGTGGTTGGGTGGAAGAGTAAACATGGGGATCAGAAACCCCTCCCATCCACCAGGATGGAGGAGCAGCAGTGCAAATTAACAATGGAACAACGATCTCTTTTGTACATGTTGAATGTGAAGAAGAATCTACATGTATATGAATAGGTCTAAAACATCTCACTACTATAGCAATGAACAGCACCGTGCAGAGAGACTGGAGACAAATAACCAGTTCACCTCCGAACACCTCCCCTGAAGATGGAATCATAGCTACATCGTCTACACTCACTTGACATAATGAAAAAAATGAAGACTTTTACTTTAAAAGAAAACATATTCCACAGGATGTATAAACCAGCACTGTAGTATCGACATGCCACTCTCACCCCCCCCCACCCACGCAACTGGACACAGACTTGAAGAAACAATGTTATTCTCAGCAGTTTTCACTGCTGTGTGTTCTTGTAAAACCAGGCAGCTCTGATCGATGACTCCATTTCAGTTCTTTGGTACAAACCAGCTCATAATCAACCATAACACCCATACAGTATCATTTAAAACCAAAGGGATGCCTCAACATTAAACAGTCAGGGGTGGTGGTCAACAGCCAGGAATGAAGCCCCTGTGTGGTGGGTCCAATACAGACAGAAATAGGGAAAGACGGTTTTCCAGTTTAACCAATACAAGAATGAACACACCCAGTTCTTGACTAGGCCGGTCAGAGAGACCCCATTCCCACCTTAACTGGTAACACCACCACGTTGTTGTATCAGGATAAACCGAGGCGGTCTCCAGTCCTTTTCCCCCTGGCCTTTTTTGTGTTGGCAGAGCTTGAAGGTGGCAGCAACAGGGTGAACATCACTACACTGCTAACACCCATCTATACTGACCCTTCAGATCCACGGACATGAAAGAGTTAGGGCCAAGTGGATGGGCTATGGAAATACTGGGGACTGGCTGGGAACAAAGGATCCCCAGGACAGACCAGGGTATGTAGGGACAGAGCATGGACCAGTCAGGGTTGGGGACCAGGGTATGTAGGGACAGAGCATGGACCAGTCAGGGTTAGGGACCAGGGTATGTAGGGACAGAGCATGGACCAAGTCAGGGTTAGGGACCAGGGTATGTAGGGACAGAGCATGGACCAGTCAGGGTTAGGGACCAGGGTATGTAGGGACAGAGCATGGACCAGTCAGGGTTAGGGACCAGGGTATGTAGGGACAGAGCATGGACCAGTCAGGGTTAGGGACTATGTAGGAGTGGAGTGGTGGTTGTGGCCAGCCAGGAGGGAGGGGTCAGGAGCCAGGCTGAATGAGGTCAGGGGGCAGGGCCTCTACATCATTCCCATCTGCATCAAGGAGTTGGCGTACGCCATGGGCTTCACATTCGGATGAGGCTGTGGACGACAGAGGGAGACAGAAAAAGGCAGAAAATGAGTGTGATGCACATTTTAATTCTCACAGAAGAAAAAAATACGGATTTGATTAGAAGTGACTAAAGAGACGGTGCTGACCACAGCAGTGAACTGGTGAAACTCGGGTTTGAGGTCCGATCCCCTGAGGTGAATGTACGCTCCTTTATTACCCATCTGATCGCTGGAGAGAGATAAACAGGGAGAGACAGAGAAAGACACTGTTACTGTGCTCCTAAACAACAGGGCTTAGGAGACAGCATTGCATGGCACAGACAGATTTGTAAAATACGCAGGTGACTCAGCAGTCACTGTATCCCAGTGTCAAGGCGTTCACTAAGCTAGCTTTTAGTCTTGACGGCCCCCTGCTGGGGGGAGGAACTTTCGGCAGGCGTGTCAACTAGTTAGTGGAGTAAGTCGTTAGTCAAGGGAGCTTCTGATTCTACTGGCTGGGCAATGTTGTGAAAGCAGCAGAATGGCTTGACGCGACACTACATTTATGACAACAAGCAGACGCTCTTATCCAGAGTGACTCAGGCCCAATGAATAAACGTCTCCGGTGAAGCGGGCAAACACCTTCAATTCTCCCAAGCCCGTTGTGTGTTGCTCTGAGAAGACAAGGTTATAAATGCAAATAGGGAAAAGGGGGTGCTATGTTGTTGTTGTTGATGAAGGTATTACTTTATATGGAGTCTCCATCTAAAGTGGCGTTGAACAGAAAGCCTGTAACCATAGTTACCAGTAGTTGGGCGCTGAGAACACGGTGATGCACTTTCCTGAGTGTGTGACCTCGTAGCCCTCCGCTTTAACCTCGTGGCTGCGGACGATGTAATCCAGCTTGTTCTGGTTCAGGAACCTCTCCGTGACATCAGGACCGAACTGGCAGCTGACACCTCGCTTGGAGATGGACCTTCCATTCTAACCGGATTGAGAGCGAATAGTTCAGGAGTCTCATTCAAATAGAGGGCTTCACGCTACGTACAGCGATGGGGTCAGGTCAAATTCAAGCCAATCTAATGAAGTAAGATTTATGGTTTGGTAAAATATCAGACCCAAACTCATATTTAAAACAGTTCATCTTGTTGCTGACAGTATCACTACAGCAGTGAGGTACACTGACCTGTGGCTGGGGATCGGACCAGAGGAGATCACACATGGGACCTGAACAAAACGCCATCAAGCACATTAGTCAGAAACACAAATTTGTACGTCCTAAATGGGACAATAATGACACTGATCAAAACAGCGGGAAAACGACAACTGAACACGTCTCGCATCCTCTCTACTCATCTGTCCAAAGCCCATTGGAGGAGGAGGTCAGAGAGGAGGGACCTCTGGCTTTTTCCCCATCCAGTGGGTTTGAAGCAGAGGATGTGGGGAGCATTCAATTTAGATGTTATTTGGTAGGTACATCTCACCAGAGTCTGGGGGCTGTCTGTTCCTGTCAATCTTCCTCAGGTCATCAAGCGTCACTCCGTCTTCACTAAACAAACCCCCATGCATCACCTGCGACAGACAACAAAACCGGGTCAGAGAATCCTTTGCCCAGTCTTCAGCTGAACGCGAGGTCCATTTACACGGGACTTCCCTTTTCAACCCAACACCTACACCGAAGAGGTGCAAGTATGGGTTAAGTGTCACAATCGGACGTTTCCCCAGCGACGGCTCGGAGATTCAATCCAGCAATCTTTTGGTTACTGGTCGGATGCTCTGATCGCTAGGCTACCAGCGTAGGTAGTCAATCTCAAATGTCCTGTTTCACCGTTATCAGACACTGCTGTTGATACTCTGTGAGAGGGAGGTCAGGGGTCACCCACTGGGACACTGCTGTTGATACACTGCGTGAGGGAGTTCAGGGGTCACCCACCCGGATTTTGCTGTTGATACTCTGTGAGAGGGAGGTCAGGGGTCACCCACCCGGACATTGCTGTTGATACACTGTGTGAGGGAGGTCAGGGGTCACCCACCAAGACTTTGCTGTTGATGCACTGTGCCAGAGGCAACCACTGGAAGACCTCGCTGAACAGCTGGAACATCTGAGCAGTGTATTTAGCCTTCACCTCCCCCTCAAAACCATACATCTGGTTCATGTTGTCCGTCTCGTGGTTACCTGGTCACACAGGAAGGGATAGACATTAGGGGACCCGAACAATGTGCCATACATTACCTAAACAGTAAATTACACTGACATTACCTAAACAGTAAATTACATTGACATTACCTAAACGGTAAATAAACATGTACTTTACACTACCAAAACAGTATTTAACATTTACTTTACATTATGTGAACAATACATTAAATTAACTTTACCTAAATAGATACTTTAAATGACCAAAACATTAACTAAACAATTGATAACTTTTAAATTGCCAGAACATAACCAAAATTCATAGAAATCAAATGTTTTCAAGCATCAACCTGATAACTTTACACCAATCACGTACACAGACACTAAACGTGAAAATACAGACCTCTGAGAAGGTAAAAGGAGTCGGGCAGAAGCAGCTTAAAGCCGAACAGAGTGAGGATAACCTCCAGAGAGAATGAACCACGGTCCACAAAGTCTCCATTAAACAGCTACGATTCAACAGTTAAGGGTCACAAGTGCATTCCACTGAATACCAATAGTCAGAGACCAGCAGAGAGTTTCACTTCACACAGAGGAAGTGAAACTCTTGGCAGAGGATACATAAGGGTTGTTGTCCGAGGGTAAACCGTTCAGCTCGAAGATGTTTAGGAGGTCGTAAAACTGCCCATGTGTGTCGCCACAAATGGTTATCTTCTCGTTCTGTTGGGAAGGAAAAAGGCAAGCGGTTCAGGCACAGGCACTTTTCATGATGCTGAAGGGGAACGGAAGTTTCAACAGGAAGTGCAGTAATGGGATGTGTCAACAGGAAGTGCAGTAATGGGATGTGTCAACAGGAAGTGCAGTAATGGGATGTGTCAACAGCATGATGTGAACAGTCGTGGATGCCTCACCTCTTTTAATGTGATCTCAACAAGACTGGGTAGTTTGGACAAGAGTTCTTTGATTTGGATCAGTATCTGAAATGAGACGTTAGGCCACAAATTAACAAAATGTTTTGGTTCATATAAAGCTTTTTGTGACTTATTTTTTTCAGGCCTCTGTAAAGGTATAGCTGATAAGCACACATATTACATTATCATTACAGGTGTAGCCAATAAACACACTAATATTACATTATCATCACAGGTGTACCTGATAAGCACACTAATATTACATCTTATTTTCAATCACATTTATTTTTATAAAGCAATTTCACATCAGCAGTTGTCACGAAGTGCTTACGCAGCTACTCAGCCTAAAGCCACAAAGAGCAAGCAACATTAAGAAACAGATGCACAGTGGCTATGCCTGGCAGGATCAGAACCTAGGGAGACACCCAGAGGAGAGACTGGGGAGTGGGCAGGCCTGGTAACGCCACATCCAATACTTTTGCACGAAGGGGTTAACAGGTATTGGACTGGCATTGATATTATTACCTGATAAGCACACTTTCTGTGAAGTTTCTTTTGGTCTTTAAACCACTCCATCATCTCTTTCATGAACTTCATCGTCACCTTCCCATCTTCCAATTTGGGTCCTGAGTAATCGTCCTCGATCACTGCGTGGTGACACAATCAATTAATCAATCAATCAATCAATAAAATGGATCTAGGTCTTTTAACAGCCACATTGGTCAGTAAGCTCTTCACAGTAACTCAGTCTTGAAGACATTTCCAAATGGGAGATATAGCCCTACAATCCACACAGACCAGAGCTCATTAGAAGCAGTGGATTTTAAATACATTTATGACTGTTATAACCACAAAAGCAACAAAACTCCCAAAGTAGAAGATGACAAACCACTCACTCATGTTTTCAATGTCCAGGGAGTCGACGACTGATCTCTTCACTTCGTCGCTGGCGATGGCCCTCTCGAATGCCTTCTGTTTCACGATCTTGTTGCACTCCTGGTACTTCATCTTCGCGTCCTTGTCATTGGGCCGCACCCGCACGACCTATCAGCCCGCACAGGGACAAGGCAGGGGTCAGTCCCTCACACCATGACAACGGCAGCACTAAATAAGGGCCATGGTGCAGCTAAACTGATCCCTGGAGAACAGGGATCAAATTAGAACAGGTTCAGTTCGGTCCGCTCTTTATCGGTACTGGTCGAGCCACATGCGTCTCCTTCATAATTGGCTAACGTGTCCCGTCGGCGGGTAAAAAGGTAAACTTATCTGAAGTGGATGGACATCTTCTGGATACGGAGAATTTATCTCCATTGTCAGTAAACGGTAAAACACACTGAGACTCATTGAGAAAGCATTTGATATCACTGGTACTGATAAAAGCCATTTTGGCCATGGCTTTAGTCACGGAGGCTCACGTTTCAGGAATATAATAGGATATATATATTTGTTTATTTCTATAAAAGCTATCTTATTTCAACGTGGCTTCAGAACCAGCCATCAGACGAGGCAGTTGCATCGCTGTGGAGTAACAAGTACATGACAGAAATGCTAATAATGTTTGTCTGTCGTCAACGCTGTGGCACGGCTAGCCAGTCAGACTTTCAGCCAGGCAATCAATCTGCCAGCCAGCCAGCAGAGCTCCTTGTTGCCACGGCGTCGCTGTTTTTATTTCAACCCAGCCGGCCAGTGGGTCAGCTGTTAGTTTAGAGCTGAAGACAATAGATAGCCTACTAAATTAGCTGTGGCCTGCTGTTAGTGTGCCGTGCTGCTTTCAGGCCCGTCTAATTGGCATGGTCCTGGATTAGGGTTTAATCCCCGTTCTGGGCGCTTAACGTCAAGGGCCACGCCGTGACTCATGCTACTCCGATGACACACCAGGCAGCCATGCAAGACTCATCGGAGATGGACTGCTGCCCAGCGTTTGCCTTTCACTGTCAATGATGTTACTTAGATTAATGGAAAAAAACATGTGCTTCATTTTTACTGTCCCGACCACATTTAAAATGGAATCTAGCCCTGCAGGTGTGAGCATAGTGTTACTAGTAAACCCACTGTGAGGTGACGCAATCTCAAATAAACAGAGTCCTACTCATCGGTGCAATTCCGTGTTTTGTCTGTTGCTGAATGTTTTGCTGCTAAGCACAAAGCATTTTGAAACGGATATGGCTTACCCTAAAGGGAAAACCGTTTATAATGGACGAGTTCAAACAGGTCCCCCATAACATGGTTAATGGGTTCAGTTGGAAGAGGTAATGAATACACCCTTAGGCGTTTCTCCTTAACCCTCCTGTCTCAGTCTTATTGGGACGTCACAGGGTGATTAACAACCATGTCCTTTTGCAGACAGCACCTTTAAGCCTCGTCTCCAACCCTTTTGCAGAGCCCCTTTAAGCCTCACCCACAGGCCTCTTGCAGAGAGCACCTTTAAGCCTAATCTATCATGTTGGTTTAACTCCCTTGTCACGTCTAGCCCGAATCCCGTCCAGTCTCACCGTCTCATAGTCTTTGAGCGCTGCCTTGAACTTCCCCAGGGCCATGTTGGACGTGGCTCGACGGTAGTAGCCCTTGATGTAGTTCTTGTCTATCTCCAGACATTTGGTGGCATCGGCCAGGGCGTAGCCGTAGCACTCTGTCCGCAGGTACGCCAGGCTGCGGTTAGAGAAGTAGATGGCGTTGCCCGGGTTGAGCTCCAGCGCCTCCGAGTAGAACTTGATTGCATTCTCATAGTCTTTCTCTGGCGAAGAAAAGAAGAGTGACAATGAACAGGAACCCCAATGGACTATTCCATTGGGGTTCGGTTGGAGACGAAAAACCAAGGATGAACTGACACCAGGGATGTAAACCGACTGAATGCCACCAAAACGCTTTAAAATGTGGTTCCAAATTTCAGTTTTAGGATTTTCAAGTGGGGCTGACAAGCATGGATCTAGGGGCTAGGCACAGATGGGGTGGAAAAAAACATTTAATGGGCCACATTTTGGTCAACAGGAAACATTTAACTGGTCATGAATTAATATCCAAATGTACAGTTGTTTCATTGTACTGGCTTTAGCCTACCGAGCGCACAGATTAGTTCATGTTAGTCACTGACTTTTTTTTCCCTATTAAATAATTGTGCACCATCAGACAGCCTTGTCCAGCTACAGACCTGTTGTCCACAGTTATATCAGTGGACTGATAAAAACTAAAACTAAAATTACCAAAAAGCAGCCAGAATAAACACTGGAGTTGACATGTGATAAGAACCACTGACCAACACTTTAGCCTAGGCTAGACCTTCTGACAGACAACTGGTAGGCTAAACCCATGAACAAACAATGCAAGATCAAGTAAACCACAACAACCACAATCACTAAACATACCACCCCCGCCTCTCAGGGACCTTGTTGCACTACTCTGACACTGCCTTGCAAAGTATGATAATGGGAGTTTTCAGTTGTTATAGGTACGTGTCTACCTCAGGAACCTCACTGCTGCTATCCCTACATTTCAGTTGCACATGCACCTTGCACATTCAATTTGCCTCGATTGCACATCTAGAATGCCATTTAGAACTGCCACCTGTACCCGCACAACTATTATCCCACTTGTAACATACACTATATTTAATACTGGTAAATTTTCTGCCCTCCTCTATTTGCCTTAATTGCACATTTAGTATTGCCAGTTGTACTGCATTTGCCTTCATTGCACATCTGTACATTCCACTTGTAATATACATATACTTAATACTTGTAATATACATATACTTAATACTTGTAAATACTTGTACATTTTCTGACCTCTTCTATTTGCAATTCTGGTTAGATGCTAACTGCATTTCGTTGTACTGTACGTGTACAATTCAATGACAATCAATTCAATGACATACACAAAATGAGCAGCCATGTGTTCACCCACACACACGTCATTTTGTTAGGCTACTTCATTCTGTAGTCAACCAGCACATCGCATCAGGCTATAGCCAAGTTCAACCTAATAATATACACTGAACAAAATTATAAACGCAACACTTTTGTTTTTGCCCCCATTCATCATGAGCTGAACTCAAAGATCTAAGACTTTCTCTATGTACACAAAAGGCCTATTTCTCTCAAATATTGTTCACAAATCTGTCTAAATCTGTGTTAGTGAGCACTTCTCCTTTGCCGAGATAATCAATCCACCTCACAGGTGTGGCATATCAAGATGCTGATCAGACAGCATGAGTGTTGCACAGGTGTGCCTTAGGCTGGCCACAATAAAAGGCCACTCTAAAATGTGCAGTTTCACTGTACTGGGGGTGTCCGGGGGGGTCCGAAAACCAGTCAGTATTTGGTGTGACCACCATTTGCCTCACGCAGTGCAACACATCTCTTTCGCATAGAGTTGATCAGGTGGTTGATTGTGGCCTGTGGAAAGTTGGTCCACTCCTCTTCAATGGCTGTGCGAAGTTGCTGGATATTGGCAGGACCTGGAACACGCTGTCGTATACGCTGATCCAGAGCATCCCAAACATTCTCAATGGGTGACATGTCCGGTGAGTATGCTGGCCATGCAAGAACTGGGATGTTTTCAGCTTCCAGGAATTGTGTACAGATCCTTGCAACATGGCGTTGTGCATTATCATGCTGCAACAGGAGGTGATGGTTGTGGATGAATGGCACAACAATGGGCCTCAGGATCTCGTCACGGTATCTCTGTGCATTCAAAATGCCATCAATAAAATGCACCCGTGTTCGTTGTCCATAACACACGCCTGCCCATACCATAACCCCACCGCCACCATGGGCCACTCGATCCACAACGTTGACATCAGCAAACCGCTCACCCACACGACACCATACATGCTGTCTGCCATCTGCCCTGTACAGTGAAAACCGGGATTCATCCGCGAAGAGAACACCTCTCCAAAGTGCCAGATGCCATCGAATGTGAGCATTTGCCTACTCAAGTCGGTTACGACAACGTACTGCAGTCAGGTCGAGACCCCGATGAGGACGACGAGCATGCAGATGAGCTTCCCTGAGACCGTTCCTGACAGTTTGTGCAGAAATTCTTTGGTTATGCAAACCGATTGTTGCAGCAGCTGTCCGGGTGGCTGGTCTCAGATGATCTTGGAAGTGAAGATGTTGGATGTGGAGGTCCTGGGCTGGTGTGGTTACATGTGGTCTGCGGTTGTGAGGCCGATTGGATGTACTGCCAAAGTCTCTGAAACGCCTTTGGAGACGGCTTATGGTAGAGAAATGAACATTCAATTCACGGGCAACAGCTCTGGTGGACATTCCTGCAGTCAGCATGCCAATTGCACGCTCCCTCAAAACTTGCAACATCTTTGGCATTATGCTAAAACACATAGATTATTTCAACTGTTTAAATCTGACAATCCCACAAATGAAACTTCTCAACTTCCCACTTTAAAAAAAAGTAACATTCCAGACTAACAAGATGTTGCGCACCTGACTTCAAACGGGTTATTCTTTTAATTGGCTAATAGCCGTGGTGTGTGAGACCATATATCGCAGGTATAACATCACATCACTTGTTAGTCCTCTAAATACGTTAGTAACCACTTTATAATAGCAATAAAGCATCTCTGGGTTTGTGGTATATAGCTAATACAACACATCTATAAGTGCTGTATCCAGGCACTCCACAATTTGTCGTGCCTATGAACAGCTCTTAGCCTTGGTGTATTGGCCATATAACTCACCCTCTTGTGACTTGCTGCTTAATTATATTGTTACAATAATTTTTGCATATCCTTATTGTAATAAAGTCACAGGGAAATGTTAGCATTTTCTTTACCAAATTTAAAAGAAAGGCTACGGCTAAGCCGCTGTCTCATCGCCATCATCACCCTGGCAGCGGCTGGACCCCTCTGGGTACGGTTGGGTTCATCTTTTTTTTTAAGAACCATTATGGGGTTCTGGAAGCTAATTGGTCATGTCATTTAGAAGCTACAGCCAAATGTTGTCCAATGAAAACAGAAAGTGGGTAGTATATGCCAAACGCTGAATAGCCGACATTGGAAATTAGCTGCTTAACCTGTCGTTCTACAGACTTAAACCAGACATGCTATCAGTAGGACTTAACTGCACAGCAGCATGGCTTTCATCCAGACACCGGTCCACTGACCCTGGTTAGAGAAACACTGTGTATTACGCGAGTGCATTTTGGTTATGACTGCTTCCATTTCTTGTACCTTTTCGTACTGCTCACTCCGTGCCAATCAGACCCATAAACCTGGCGTTACAAGCACAACCAAATGTTCTTCCAAAATAAGCCATAAAGCCGCCCCTCTCATCTGCTTCTCTCGGCACGCCGGCGGTTTTCAAACGTGATGTGAAGTGTAAACCAGAGCAGGAGCAAGCGGATTCTCTGTCTATGCCAGGAGGATACAGTAGTGTAGCTGTAGCTATTACTATACAGGCAGCAGAGGTTTTGGAAACAGAGATAAAGCAGACGGCTGTCTAGTGTGAGAGTTGTAACGACAGAAAAGACTACCGCTGCACGGTAACATACTTCTGCCGTGACTGCCGTCCAGCATGGCAGTTGACTTTTGCGCCTTTCTTTACCTTAAAACGGTTAAATAACGTACATGGCGTTATTTTGGCCACGTTGGCTAGTCTTCTCGATAAGGTTTGATGTTTTAGCAACAACTCTGATTTGCCTTGGACAATGAAGAATCTAGGCAGTACTGTAACTTCAATTCATTGATTTGCATTGGTACAGTGCCTCAAGTTAAAGTTAGTCGAAATACACTCACTTCAAGAGAACAGCGGTGCTTTGATTATATAACATGTTAGTAACCTCAATAAATTGTTAGCGCCATCAGACTATCTTGTTAACGGGTTAAGGCAGCCAACTAGCTAGATAGCTGACTCCCGCAAGCTGACCGGCAATGTGCGATGTTACCGCTCCGGTTAGCAACGATTCGTTAGCTAAGCTAGCTAACTATGTCATTTTGAGAATGTAGCTTGTTAGCTAATGTATTATGGAAAGACCAATGCGTATGTTTTATGATGCAAGTCAGTTTTTGCTTTTTAACAGCAAATATACGGCGGTCATCAAATTCCAAATTGAAAAGCAAAAGTGAAATCATGCTGTTGAGCTACTGTAGCTAACTTATAACGAGGTTAGTTTGCTGCAATGAATGACTTGACATCGTCTGTCTTCTCGCACCGGTGTGCTGATACAGCTAGTTAACACCGACTTTAGGCTAGCGGGAAAAACATCTAGAAAATTCTGGTTGTCATTAACATTCATAGTGTTACGAAATAATGGGGGATCATAGCATTTTACAGACGTATCATAATTGCATGCTGTATTAACAGATCTGGTTATTTCATAGAACACTAAAAGTTACGACGACAACAACGACGACGACTGTCAGGCACATTTTCACAAGTGTGTTACAGTCAGAGGGCTTTGCTAGCTAGCATAGCCGCAACTGCCCAACATTGCAGCAATGCGCTGACTGATAGCATAGCAAGCGGTTCGCGTGTGCAAGAAAAATCCACCGTTGTTGCATATGAAGGGCAGTTAATTTGGGTGATAACAGACTTTATCCAGATTGAAAGATAACGTCATGGTACTTTTGTTGACAGACAACAACTTTCAAGAGCTGTCATATTACCTTTAAAATAATTATTCGCCTTCTCCTTGAGTTTTTCAGCATTTATATCTCCCTCCGCCATCTTCTCTTTGCTGCCGCTTGCCGTACCGTTCGCCATTGAGAGTACAGTCGCAAAGTGCGCACGCTGCAGTCCTACAGTCGCAAAGTCGCAAACAAAAACGGAAACTTATTTTACATGGGGACAGCTTTTGGTTGAGCAGAGCGGTTCTCATAAAATATATTTTTATAAGTTCACAAAAACGTTTTTTTCTTATATTATGAGCATTTGTTTGCCAAATGTCAGGTCTACGTCAACTAGACCTGACCTACCTCAGCCTTTTGTCATTTCATTATAATAAACACCTTAACCGTGGAGAATCTGCTGAGAAACACTTGCAACTATGTGTGACAGCTCATTAGTAGACAATGCAAAAGCCTACCTAGCAGGCTACAACATTACCAGTAGAAGGGGCGACGGCCTTACTCTTCCTCTAGGTGGCACCAGAGATCTGCAGAAGAGAGGCATGGCTCGTTACAGGGACTCATTTCAAAGGAAAGGAGTACCTCTCGGTTTAAATAGACCTGCATGTGATAAAAGAAGCCTCTCCGGTATGGATCCTCGACCGCAATCCCCCCCTCGTCCAGCCCCAGACACTTCCCTTCGTGACTGGTGCTTCAGCGCTGGGCTATGAGGATGTGGTGGGTTTCCTGCCATCTGGACTCAGCATGTGGACCCTGACAAACCATGTCCTGCACGAGGTAAGGGGACACAGGTCTCTCTCCACAGCCTTTGTCACTCAGGCTAACATCTGACACACCATTGTCTACAATGTCTGGCTGGCAAGAAAAAACACGTGTATACGATTTTACGCTTTAAGTCATAAAATGTTTCTTCATTGAACATGCCCCCGGGACAAAACTGATAGCCCGCTCCCCACATACACACACAACGCTGAACTGGACAAATTTATAACCCCTCCCCACATACACACACCACCCTCAACTGGACAAATCTATAACCCCTCCCCACATACACACACCACCCTCAACTGGACAAATATATAACCCTCCAAACATACACACACACAACCCTCAACTGGACAAAGATATAACCCAATCCCCTGGATTGGATTTTACCATGGGATCTTCAGTGACCACACTGTATGTGATTGAGATTGTCACACAGGAAGCACACCATGACTCAACAAAAACGTAAAGGATATGCGTGACTGCATTACATACTTAGAATATATAGTTTTATCCAACAAATGCCGTTATTTTACTTTTCCATCCAACAAAAGGGAATACATTACATAACATCACAATCCAAAATACAGATTTTGGTTAAATAAAAACAAAATGGTCCTTCAAACTATGAGCTCACAGGTCACAAAGTGTCTGTCTTCTAAGTCTCATGGCCATGAGTCTTTTCTCCCGACAGTTTAACCTGATTCTAGAAGCCTCAAACGACTCTGACCCTTCTGGCTGTGCTGATCAATCAGTCTCAGTAAGGCAGTGTCCAACCCCAGTAGAAATGCAAGCAGAAATAGTGTCACAGAAAAAGTGAGCCAGTCCCACAGACAGAGTGGAATATTTGTTGTTGAGGCAGTGTGTGATGTGTTGTGTCTGACACAGAGGATATATCCCAGTCCTGTCTGCTTCCCTGACTCACTGGGCCAGTCAGGGACGTCCCACGGTGTGGAGCAAAAGGCCAATCACTCCAGTGACTTGCTGCGCCGGTTACACCACAGGGGTTAGCATCACCCTGGTACTGAGAGTTCACTTTCTCTGAGTGTCTATGACTCGTCTCTCCCTGATGACATCGGAGGCCCTGTCTACATCGGTGATGGATGGTTGGAAGGAAAAGTGGTGAAGAACAACATCCCAAGAGACATTAACGAGAGAACCCAGAAGGAGAGAGAGATGGTTGAGGGGAGAGGGTGAGTGAGATCGAGACAGTGGGTGTTAGAGAGGGTGCGTGATGGGGAGTGAGACAGAGCCGTAGTGCACGAGAGCCATAGTGTGGGAGTGAACTGGCGAGGTAGCAGTGTGGTGAGGGAGAGAAGGGAGGAGGTGAGCTGCTGTCCTCCTGGGCGTAAGAAGATGCATGAGGTTTGCTTTTGTGGGGTCCTGAGAAAGTTTAAACAAACACGGAGAGAATAGCAGATATATGAGCAACTGGAGAACGGAGGAGAACGCTGAAGGCTGGAAAGAAACAGACTGACATTCCTTTCTACTTCTGTCTGTGTAACAACATACAGCCAAGAACAAAATTGTTATATTCGATAAAGATGGGCCAAATGGACTGTATTAAATAAAACAAATGGTGAATGATCGAACTACTACTCTGGCATCCTCTTTTGAGAAGAATGGCAATTGAACCTTTAAAAAAAGACACATTGGACAACAGGGTGATCTAGCGATTTGAGTGTTGGACCAGTTACCAGAAGGTTGCTGTATTAAATCCCCAAGCTATCAAGGACATATGTTGATCTCCACTTGAGTGAGGCGCTTAGCATGATTGTTCCAGGGTATGTTGAATAATGGGTATACACGTCCGTGCAGAAATTGTACATGTATGTGGGAAAGGACACATTTAAGTAGCCACTATTTCCTCTTTTGTTATTTAACATTTAACTCATTTGGAGGGATATTAGACTACTTCTGTGTACCAGATCCTTTGCTTGAGGGTATGGCTCCACTGCCCTCTTCAATTCTAACCACTGTTTTGCATAGGTTTAAGACCTGGCGCATTGTCAAATATAGAAGTGGTAGATAATTAACCATTTCTTTCTGGATTTTCGTGTGTACTTATGATTATTATTGTACAGCTGGAAGATCCACTTGCAAGCAAGTTTCAGTCTTTTGGGAGACGGCAACTACATTTTGGCTGAAAATTAATGTCCTGGTACTGGTGCCAGAAGTAATTGAACATAATGGAAGCAAAAAAGGTCCATAATGTCAAAGATCCACTGCCATAGCAACAGTAGTGTGTAAAGGGTCCTACAATATGTGTGACAGTATATATAGTATTAGTGTGTCAGCATGCATGTCTATAAGACGCTGTGTGTGTGTGTGTGTGTGTGTGTGTGTGTGTGTGTGTGTGTGTGTGTGTGTGTGTGTGTGTGTGTGTGTGTGTGTGTGTGTGTGTGT